>OZ026523.1:29109587-29154849 GCA_964019695.1 Loripinus fragilis
CTTACTCCACCTACACCACCTCCACTCTACTACCAGCTCCACCACTACTAGCAGATCCACTCCAACACCACACCCACCACCAACCTAGCACCACCAGAACCATCACAACCACCACCTCCACCACTGCCACATCCAACACCAGCACCACTACACCCACCACTACTTACACCCCGACCACAACTACTTACACAAACAACACTTCTACTTACTCCACTACCACTACCACATACACCATCATCATCATCATCATCATCATCATCATCATCATCATTATCATCATCATCATCACTAACAGCAATTCTTACGTCACCACCATTACTTGTTTTAGTCTTTGATGACTACTGTTCTCAACACAACGTCAGAAATGTGGCTGTAGATCTGTAATGCTTACCATTCGTTCGTTAGAATTGTATTGACTTGATCATACCTTATTTTTTCGAAAATTGGTAAAGGTGAGCTTGAGTTACAAAATATCTTTTTTTTTTGCAAGGACAAAAACTTTATTTCACCATTGCGTCAGAGGTTGTGGTTTACTGTAGAGTTTCCCCTAAAACGAAATGCCAATTGGAAGCTTGAATGAAGATTCTCCAAATCAAGCATTCGGATATTCTAACTTATTATATAAAAGTAAAACTGGGCCTTTGTGTCATCTCATATGACAGATAGATAGATCTAGGTGAAGAAACGAGACTATCATCTCAAATTGACAGATAGATATATATAGGGGAAGAAACTAGACTAAAATAAAGCCCAATGTCTTCGCATGTCATGTTCTTTGATGTGAGTGTTTAACAGATACTACCTAGAGGAATTTAATAGAAGAAATCTACTTTAGGCTTCCAGTTGGTGATTGTATTGCTGACGAAGCATCGTTTCTGTCAGCAGCATACGCACATGCGTAATAAAAATAGTACTATTCAAGGGAGGCAGTCACCTAATGTGGTAAAAATGATTTTCCATACTCTAAGGAACTGCTCATAAAGGAAACAATTCGCTCCCTCTGGGGGCACATTCTTTCCTTTAAGAGAAGTTCCTATTTTGAAAAATAGGCACAATTGAAAAGAATCGCTGCTTAATCTAGTAGTCTCCCTTTTGACGTACATAACTTTTTTAGCGTTTAGCTACACCATTGGTACCGCTGACGAAACATCATTTCTGTAAGCATAAGCTGCTTCTGGAGAGCCTTCTTTAGTGTCAGATATAGAATACATGTTTGGGTGGATCAAATGTGGGCCTGGACGCGAGAAAACCTTTTTCGGGGGTTTGCTAAAAACATAAGGGCAGACCAGCCTGCGCATCCGCTCATTCTGATCAGCGCCTTTGTTATTCGCTTTTTTGGAAATAACCATATGTCAACTTACTACAGATGAAATACCAATTTTTAGGTAGTATCTGTAGCTGAGGAGACTGGTTAGAATTTCGCTTTTTAGGAAACCCTGAAAACAGGTGATCTTTTGCTTTAAATAGTTAATCTGGTAGAAAGTCATTCAGTGATCATTTCTACAAAAGTGTTTTGATTTCTGAGCACCGGGTTATGAAAAGAAGACTTTTCAAGGCTTTGTTATCAAGATAAGCCAAACCCTCTAGTGGTCATGCATTTGACGAATCCAATTTGTTAAGCTAACTTTTAGATCGTCACCTAATAACAATTTCTGTCAAATCAATTTCAACTTTGATCACTGGTTTCCGAGGAGTCGATGTGTAAATTCTCTTATAAATGGAAACATTGAGAAAACTGTCCATACCCCCTGGTGGCCACGGTTTTTGATGCTTCGAGTTTGTTAAAGCTATTTTTGTTGGAGGCCATCAAGTGATCCCTTCTACAAAATGACTTTAATCCTAAGTATACTGGTTTCCGAAAGAAGTTTTAAAGTTTGCCTTACCGTGATAAGCCACGTCTCCCCATGTCTCCTGGTAACCATGTTTTTGATGAATCAAATGTCTTTTTTACAGATCAGATTTCTTTAGCCATTTTAGAGGGTCATCTAGTGACCATTTATGCCAAGTTATTTTCAATTCTGACAACATGTTTCAGAGAAGATTTTTTTAAGTTTTGCCAAAGGCACATAATAGAAACTGGCCAGGTCCCTGGCTGGCCATATTTTTGAGGGTTCAAACTTGTTGAGGCTATTTTGTAGAAGGTCACCCAGTGTCAATTTCCACTAAATAAGTTTGAATTCTGGCAGATGGTTTCAAAGGAGAAAATTTATGAAGATTGCGTTACTGTGACTAGACATACTCCCTAGTGGCCAATTTATTCGATGGAGCAAATTTCTTTTGAAAGTTTTTGTAGTCGGACACCTAATGAAAGTTTCTGCCACATTTTTTAAAAATTCTGACACTGGTTTCAGAGATGAAGAACTTTTAAAGCTTTCCCATAATACATAATGGAAACTGGTTACGCCCCATGGCGGCCATGTTTTTTATGAATCGAATTCGTTTGCCTATTATTTGTAGAAGATCACCTAGTGGCTAGCCAGCACGATGAAAACGTTCCGCATATCAAAGAGAGACTACCAGATCAAGCAATGCTTCTCTTCAATTGCGTCCCTTTTCAAAATGGAAACTTCTCTTAAAGGAAAGAATTTGCTCTCAGAGGGAGCGAATTTATGAGCAGTTCCTCATAGTATGGAAAATCAATTATATCACATTAAGTGACCTCCCTTGAATGTTACTATTTTTATTACACACGTGCCTAAACTGCGTAATGAGTGCTGCGCTACTGATTTCTAACAAATTATTTTAAATTCTGACCACTGGTTTCATAGGCCAAATATCAGCCAAATATTTTTCATTTGTGACCTCTTACTTCAGTGGAGAAGATTTTTTTTAAAGTTTTCCCACAGATGCATAATGGAAACTGGTCACACCGCCTGGTGGCCAAGTTTTTGATAGATCAAATTCGTATTAGCTATTATTTGTAAAAGGTCACCCAGTGACTTTTTCAACGAATCTTTTTTAGATTCTGACCACTGGTTTTTGAGGAGGATATTTTCATTTGTTATGAAACTGTGATATAACACATTCCATGTCAACCATGTTGTTTGACGGATCAAATGTCTTTGTTGCTTTTTTTCTACATTTATTAAAGGGATTAATGGCAAAACATAACGAATTTTTTAACAAATATGAGCAGTGCATAAAGAATATGTGCCTTGAAAACCAAACAACCCCCACAATAACTAATACATCTCCGTGACACTTAACATTAGAGACAAATTCCATCAGAAATAATTCTAATGCACTTGCTTTTGTAACGCGACATCTGATTGGAAAACGTCAAAAATTGTGACAGTGTAACCAGCCATATACATGTACTGTTGGAAATTATTTGATGTCATTATTTACATAACATTCGTTGGATGACGTACAGCTTTATGTGGCTTGAAACGCTCTAGTTCGAGACGAAACTACAGAAGTGCATTAGAGTGGGGATAACAATATTCATCTTCATTTGTTGAGGTATATCGTCGGATATACGTTCAGAAATCACGTTTTATGGCTCCGCTCGCGTGTTGATGTAAAACTAAATTTCCAACCTTTTATCCGATCATCATTATACCACCGGAAATGAAAATTTTGAATACAGTTATCCCCTAAATGTACTAATGTTAGACAAACCTGAGCATATATGTTCTGCGCACGTGTCCACTGGGTATGTCGTGTCTGTGGTGATGCAGAAAGGAAGTGTATTCAATCTCCCTACGTTGCGGCAGTAGTTTTCCGTCTCTGTTTTACCACCGTCATGATGGAAATGGTGTGGATTTGAAATTGCGTGTGAATTAGGGTGCTGGTCGCTCCATTTCTGGCAAGTTCGGCCATTATCGGTGACAGAAACATTACCCAGGTACAAACTCAGGTCTAAACCAGGTGGACATCTTAGATGACCTGTTGAACATAAAATACGAAGGGGTTCAATATATAATGATAACTCATTCATAACTCCATCCACAAACGCGTTATGATTCTATACTATATTCCAAAACAAAAGATTAAAACCCCTGGCCTTTCAAATGACGCGCATACCTTGATTTTATCTTTCTGACTTATTTAGTAACAGTCTTTTTAAGACATACACGCTCATATACACTATGTATATTTACCTCTGGATCGCAAAAAACATTTTAATAAAGGTAGGAAAGTATGCTACGGAAGCCCTGGAGGGACATTTATTACTTATTACTTATCACTTATTATTTACAACTTATTACTTACTAATTATCACTTATTACTTACAACTTATTACTTATCATGTCATATATCACCCCTATTGTTTGTTTGTTTGATTTGATACTTTACGTCCACTCAACAATCTTTCAGTTATGCGGGACGGTCTTCCTGGGTTGAACCCGTACTAAGCTAGGATAAATGTGTCTTGCTCAAGGACCACAACGCAGTGACGCCGGTGAGGCTCGAACCCGCGGCCCTTCGGTCTCGAGTCAAGCACTCTACCACTGAGCCACTGCGCTCCCTATATCACCCCTATAACGGCGGGAAACTCCATTGTACATTCCCTGTAGTAACCGTAGAGTACGGAAGCTAGTAGTAGTAGTAGTAGTAGTAGTAGTAGTAGAAACATTAGTAGTAGTTGAAGTAGTGGTAGTAGTTGTAACAGCAGCAGTAGTTGTTGTTGTTGCTGTTGTTCTAGTAGCAGTAGTGGTAACAGCAGCAGCAGCAGCAGAAGTAGTAGTAGTAGTAGTAGTAGTCGCACTTGTTGTTGTTGCTGCTGCTGCTGTGGTTGCTATAGTAGTACCAGTAGTATTGTTGTAGTAGTTGTGGTTTAAGTAAATGGAGTAGTAGTAGTAGTAGAAGTAGTAGTAGTTGTTATGGCTGTAGTTGTAGTAGAAGCAGTAGTAGTAACAACAGCAGCAGAAGTAGCAGTAGTAGCAGTAGTAGTCGTACTTGTTGTTGTTATTGTTGCTGCTGCTGTGGTTGTTATAGTAATAGCAGTAGTAGTTGTTGTAGTAGTTGTGATTTAATTAAATGAAATAGGTAGTAGTAATAGTAGTAGTAGTAGTAGTAGTAGTAGTAGTAGTAGTAGTAGTAGTAGTAGTAGTGGTTTAAGTAGTAGGAAAACTGGTTGTAATTGATGTTGTAGAAGTGTATCAGTAAAATAGTTATAGTAATAGTTTGTAGATGTTGTTTGATGCTGTAGTAGTGTTGTCTTAATAGTAGTTGTAGTAGTAGTAGTAATACCACCACTATTACCACTACTATTGCGACAACACTACTACAGCATCAAACAACATCTAAAAACCATTACTCTAACTATTCTACTGATACACCACTACTACTACTACTACTACTACTACTACTACTACTACTACTACTGAATCAATAACAACCAGTTTTTTCTACTACTATATCCACAACTTCTACTTCTACTACTACTACTACTACTACTACTACTACTAACAAGTAAGGGAAAGCGCAGTGGCTCAGTGGTAGAGTGCTTGACTCAGACCGAGAGGCCGTGGGTTAGAGCCTCACTGGCGTCACTGTGTTGTGGCCCTTGAGCAAGACACATTTATCCTAGCTTAGTACTGGTTCAACCCAGGAAGACCCGTCCCTACATAACTGAAAGATTCTTGATGGGACGTAAAGAATCAAATCAAACAGAACATAAATAAGTATCAAGTAATAACTAATAAGTATTAAGTAATAAGTGATAACTAACAACTAATAACTAATAAGTATTAAGTACTAACTAATAAGTGATAAGTATGAGCAATAACTTATAAGTCAAAAGGTATAGCAAATAAGTCATAAGGAATAGCAAATAAGTCTTATTATAAGTTAGAGCAAATAAGTCATAAGTTATAGCAAATAAGTCATTACTATAACCACCACTTTTACTTCTACCATTACTAACCACCACAACCACCACCACCACTATTACCACTACTAGTACAACACTACTATAGCATCAAACAACATCTACAAACTTTTACTGTAACTATTCTACTGATACACTTCTACAACATCAATAACAACCAGTTTTCCTACTACTTAAACCACCACTTTTACTTCTTATAGTTCAACTACTACTACTACTACTACTACTACTACTACTACTACTACTACTACTACTACTACTACTACTACTACTACTACTACCACCACTACCACAACTACTACTACTACTACTACTACTACTACTACTACCACTGCTGCTGCTGCTGCTGCTGCTGCTGCTACTACTACTACTACTACTACATTTACTTAAACCACAACTACTACAACAATACTACTGCTTCTACTATATCAACCACAGCAGCAGCAGCAACAATAACAAGTACCACGACTACTACTACTTGCGCTGCTGCTGCTGTTACCACTACTGCTGCTAAAACAACAGCAACAACAACAACTACTACTGCTGCTGTTTCAACTACTACCACTACTTCAACTAATACTACTGCTAATACTTCTACTACTACTACTACTACTACTACAACTGCTACTACTACTACTACTACTACTACTGCTGCTGCTGCTGCTGCTGCTGGCTTCCGTACTCTACGGTTATTACAGGGAATGTACAATGGAGTTTCCCGCTGTTATAGGGGTGATAAATAATAAGTAATAAGTGGTAATTAGTAAGTAATAAGTAATAAGTAGTAAGTAATAAGTGTAAAGTAATAAGTAATAAATGTCCCTCCAGGGCTTCCGTAGTATGCTGCATTTTCTAGAACAAACATTTAACATACATGAATCGCCTATCTTCGTTTTTGAACTCAATTCCATTTTACCTGCTAAAACGCTGTCAACTTTGGTACAGTATCGATTTCTCGTGTGGCTTGTTTTTACGTTACACCTTCTTACGTTGACGTCATTCAAAGCAAGAGACGTAACCTTAAAATGTGCACTGTTGTTGTTTCTGGCCGTGTTCCTTGGCTGTACCAGTACTGGCCAGGGGGGTTTATAATTTTAGTGGTTCTATGTTCAGGAACTCCAGAAGGCTTAACCCGCAGTGGTTCTTGTTTTGAAGTCTCTCAAAAGACAGTGCAACGGCTTAATGTATAATCCGACAGACTGGGAAGCCGGGAATTGAACCTGCAACCCCTGGTCTAAAATGTGCACTGTTGTTTAAAATCAGCATTTTGGCTTTGTGTCAGGAAAGAACACAAGTTTTTGTATTGCAGTTTGAATACACAATGTACAGAGGCAGCAGACCAGTTTACTAAAAGCCAATACCTTGGGGTATCTCGTTTGAGTGGTATGCCATATTCGTTTCCTATAAATATGAGCCAAGACATGTGATTTCTAACAATGTGGCATTTTGACAAATGTTTACTCAGATGAGCCAGTACAGCCTCATATTAAGCTTAGAAACCCCAAATGATGTTCAGTCAGTAGCTTAACAATCATAAAAAATTTAAGCGACTAGCAAAGGCTCTGATCAGACTGGTCTGAGCATTTGCTGGTCGCACATACCACATTGTTTGGAATCTCATGTCATGGCTCATATATCATATATTATATAGATTGAAATGGCACAGCCAGAATATTTACATGTCAATATGTGTACAATTGTCAAAAAAATTCATACCAATGCAAACATTGTTATAAAAAGATGTTTCTTTTTTATTCATTTCAGTGTAAACCAGAGATACCATTGTTCTAAGTGGTGTTCTTAATTCAAATTAAGTAATCTTATGAGTGAGAAAAAATATGAAAAACTATTAAAAACGGCTGCATTACTTGCAAACGAACATCATAGCGACCAGAAGAAATGTTGCAAGCGATTTAAGTATACATTTTTGGTATGTAATTGTTCACGCATAAACGACTATTCGAACTGCATGCCAGAGAAATTGGCCCCAAGGAAGGCTTTAACCAAAATGGCAGTCTCATTATTTCGTAGAATATAAAGCAATATCAAAGGATTCATGCAGTTAGTAATCACCGATACATAGATGTTCACACCCATAATTCATCTGTCTTTGAAAACACTGTTTCATTTCATATTGAAGTGTATATCTTGTCAGCATCCTTAGCACAGAAGCAGACCTTTTTATGAACGTACATGTAACTATAATGCGTGATTTTTTTTTATTTATTGTTTTCATTACATATTGACCCCCCCCCCTCCTGAATATATATACAATTTTTAAACGCGCATTTTAACACAAACTTTATTAAATTGAATTATGAATGAGGAAGTTTTAGGCATCTCAGATGATCTTTTGAGCATTATATAAATATATATATATATATATACTCAGAAAAACAATTGAAAGTTATTGAAATTCTTTTGACTTGATAACGTTTGAGAATGTAATTTTCAAACTAAATAAATTTATATCTGATAGAAAAACCACTATGCAATTCAGCAAAATGTAAAATGAAATTTACAGGTCATGGATTACGATACTGTACCACGCCAAATGTACGGACCCTCTCTACCCAAAGTTCAAACTTAGTGCTTCTATTTTTGTCGAAATCTTTACCTGGTCATTACTTATGTTATAATTTTCAACCACAGACGAGGTTATACCCCCATTTATCAGCCATTGGTCCTGATAATGGGACAAATTCTTTAACAAAAATGCACAGATATGGCATACCTGATTCAATAATGACAACAAGTTGGCAGTAAAACTCTGACAACAACTGCAAAATTAGGTGCCATACTTTTGAGGGAGAGCTGAGTTTTGGAGCCAGTCATGATGGAATACAAACGATAAAAATATTTTTGAACGTTTGTTACTTTTCGATATTAAGGGTTGCAATATTTGGATTTGTACGGTACTTAAACCATTGAAGCATGATTGAAATCAAGCATCCCTTTTGATTGTCTATATCTGGAACTGTGAAATGCATACATAATTAGTTTAGTTTTTATTGTATTGAATGTTTAAGATGGAACTGAGCCTAAATATCCCTCAATTTATTAGTCTGAGTAAAGTACAATCTTAAAGCACGCAGTTGGATGCATATTTCATAAAAGTCAGATCATTAGCAAGGAAAATCAGGTATAAGCTAGGAGGACATCTTAGAACACATATTGAACGTAAACTAAATTTGATTAAATTATCAGATTATTCAGGGCAACTCAGATTATTTTGTTGTTGTTGTTGTTTTGTTGCTGTTATGAGCATCTCAGATGACCTGTTTAACATAATACAAATGTGAAGAAAATCTTAAAACGCGCAATTTGAAGCAAACTTGATTTAATTGGATTATGAATAAGGAAGTTCAGAGCATCTTCCATTACCAATTAAATATAATACAACTGTATATACAGTCTTAAAGCACGCACTCTTGCGAATATTTGATTACAATTGGACAATGTGACTAAAGAAGTTCCGGTATACGCTAGGTGGGTATCCCAGAAGACTAGGACCCGGGGTTATCTGCATGATCAGTACAACATTTAAAGCATTTTGCTTCTTTATTTTTCGGCATTTCTGTATTTATAAACATTTGAAATTTCGTGCTCAGCTGAGTTTAGCATAAAAAAGTTGCATAACCTTGAAACCTGTTAATTTTCCTGATCATACTCACTTGCTTTCAAGTTTGAATGTGGAAAGATATAGTGACGCAAAAGCGACAATTTTATAGGATCAGTGACGTCACATAGCTGCATGGTAAATACAATCAAGCACCACACCCGGCCTGACCCATGGGAAAGTGACAACTTCACAATTAGACGTCACAAATGAGAGCCAAGAGGTGAGCCTTTTCCCAGCAGGTGACCACAAAGCATAAATAAACAGACGCGCACGAAAGCACAACAAAAACAAGACAGAAATAACATAAATGATCCACAAATGAAGGACTGCCTTGGAACATGAAAATACATGAGAACTCATGTAAGATCCGAATGTTCCGTATTTTAAAAGGTGACACTAGTTTAAATATTTGATTAGATCTCTTTAATTTCAAAACATTAAATAATTATCGATATCAGTGTGTAAAATATTATATCTACAATATTTTGGTCATAAAACGAGCCAAATTTATCATATTTTACAAAAGAATCTTAAACCACAATTGAGCCGGGACATGCAATTTTCATTGATGCGGTATGTGCGACCAGCAAAGGCTCAGACCAGCCTGCACATAAGCGCAGTCTGATTAGAGCATTTGCTAGTCCCTTGAATACAGTCCCTTGAATAGTCTATGACTGTTAAGCTATTGACCAAACATCATTTAGAGTGTCAAAGCTTCATGCTCCTCCGAGTCCACACTTGTCAAAATGACACATTGTTGGAAATCACATGTCGTTGTTCAATTAATTACTAGCCCATATGGAAGTGGTATCAAGGTCTGATAGAACGTGTTGAAGAAATTCAATGATACATGCAATTAATTTATCTTCAAAATTCAGTAAATTATATTAACCAGATTTTTTTATCCTCAAATATAGTCCTCAAAATAAACTAAGATATTCCCTCAATAGCCCAAAAAACTATCACAATCACAGGTCCAACCAGAATTTCCCCCTAAAACAAACTAAGTTATTCACAGCTAGTCACTCAAGCTTACCAGGGTAGAAATCTCTGGGGTCATCTTTAGTCTGAAAAATTCTAAGTTCTTTTCAGGCTTAAAAAAATGACCCCAGAGTGTCACCCATTACTACTAACAGTTTATTTTGTGTGTGGAGCTTTCCTTTTTGTACAGCGTACCGTGGTGGGCATTGAAATGGTTCTCATTTGTTTGTTTTGCTGCTTTACGCCCCAATCAACATCTATGTGCATAGCGGGACGGTCAGTTCACCTAACCACACTTTTTCCTGGGCAGACTTGAACGAGTGGTTATCCAGTACTTCGTGCACACACTTTCGCTTGTAACTGACAGGGAAAAGAACGACCATGGGAATTATTTCATGATCAATCTCCACGCGTTATGGGACCGGGCCGCGATCAAACTCGCAACCCCTGGAGCACAGGCCTGGATTGAGCGTAGAATTGTTTCTGTAATTTCCCCCTTCAAATGAAATATAAATGTTTTTGCAATAAACCAAAGTGTGACAAATAAAATCGACTTAAGCGGATACTTCGAGATATCCGAGTTCGAGTTATCAAGGCATTGTATACGTACCATACATCACATCTTGACCCCAAGGATCAGTTGGCGGTGTTTCCGCACCTGTGAACGTAAGCAATTGAATATGAATCAACATAATAACAAGAAGAACATAAGAACAACAATGTGGTTTGTGCGATCAGCAAAGCCTCAGATCAGCCTGCGCATACGCATACGCGCAGTCTGATCAGAGCCTTTGCTAGTCGATTGGATATTCTATGAGCGTTACGCTACTGATTGAATGTCATTTTAAGTTTCTACGCTTAAAAGGAGGCTGCACAGGCTCGTCTGTGTCCACACTTGTCAAAATGCCACATTGTTGAATATCACATGGACCTCGATGTGAGAAAACCTGTCAACGGGACTTTACGAACAACAAGGGCACAGACCAGCTTGTCTTCGCAGTCTGGTCAGCACATTTGTTATTCGCTTATTTGAAAGCATTATATGTATCTAAACATTGCTACGAACGAAATTTCAATTTTCTAGCTAGTCTCTGTAGTGGGAGGGGTGGTTTGAGTCTCGTTTTATCGGAAACTCCGAAGACAGGTTTTGTCGCAATGAGGCCCAGTCATGTCGTGGCTCATATCGAGTGTGAGATTTTCGGAAAACGTTATGAAATGACGCTTTTACCGCCCCGCATATGACAAATCCTTAACGTTTTTACGCCAAAATATGAATTCAAAATAATTTTAATGTCATATGATAAATAGAATCTAACATTCGTGTTCGTGTTTTATTGAATTTGATAAACTCAGTGCGAAAAAGAGATAAAATGCTCGACGAGTCTGGCATTTTATCGCTTTTCCCAACTCGTTTAATAAACTCAATAAAACATGAGGACTCATGTAAGGACTAATCCCCTATATTGGCAACTAGAGGAGCACTCGTGTAAGATCCTCTATTTCTGAGATATTACCCAGGGATAGAAAATATTATCTTACCCATGCTATCTTACCCAGGACGTCAAGCAACGTCATCCTGTGAAATTACACCTTAGTGTATTCAGGGACTTCCGTAAGCTTATTTCAAAATAAATAAATAAATAAATGAATAAATAAATAAAAACAGTGGTGAGCAAGAAAAAGAATCCATTATTCGTTTGAGGGTAGTATAGAAAAATCCGTCCCTCGGGATCACCATTCGTCATCACTCGGCAAGCCTCGTGATGCCAAACGGCGATCCTCGGGACAGATTTTTCTATGCCACCCTCACTGATGATAGATTCTTATACTATCGTGCTAACATTTCCAACTTTAAAGTATCTATACTTACCGTCCACGTGTGAAAAACTGGCCTGGAATCCAGTCCTATTACTGCTTTCATCAAAACGAGGCACTTTGGAGAGGGCGTAAAAGCGAACTTTTAAGACATTAGACATTGACCAGACAGTGGGAGTTGAGGTGCCACAGAATCTTCCGTGAGAGAAGCCATCTTCGTAAATCTGTATTTATGAGAAAATGCTAAACAATTTACAACAAAAATCATTACTTTAAATTAAGACCCCTTAAATTAAACATAGTTTGCTACATCATATGCAGTAGTAGGGGACATATACTTTAACCTCATTATATATTTTAATAAAATTTTGCATATTTATATGTTTGAATTAACATTGCCTAGACACTATTACGAGTATTCACCACGCCAAAAATGAAAATTACCTTTGACAAGTTTCTTCTTATAAGTTTATTAGAACAATTGCCCAAGGGTTAAAGTCTGGTATTGATTCGATTTTTACCGTTGCTATGGTAACGAAAATGGCCGCCAAAATAGGCTGAAAATAGGACAGTGACCAATTTGGAGCAAATTTGAGACATATTACAGAAAAATCAACATAAAGCACAAGCAAATACCAAAAGATATTTTAACCGATGATGAGAATTATCATGGCACACAACATTTTAAAAGGTTTTTTTTTTTGGTATTTGCTTGTGCTGATATCTAGTTCTTAAAAAATCGGTCCCAAAATGCCCTGATTTTATCCCAAAAATGGTAATTTCTCTATTTTTAGCCTATTTTCTCAGCCATTTTTGTTACCATAGCAACGGTATAAGTAAAATAAATGCCAGAATTTTACACTTGGACCATTCTTCTAATAAACCAATTGGATGAAATTGATGAAAACCAACTTTCTGTTTTTGGCTCCAGAGGGGGCCAAATGTGCCCCTTAATGCACGTAGCTCTTTTGCAAACTCATATATTTTAATAGTCCCTAGACACTGCTACTGAAAAGAAGCTTTGCCGAAAAATTCGACCGCCACGTCAACCGCCTCCCCACGCTGGTATGGTATGCAAACGGTGTTGAGGCTTCGCCGCGTATTAGTCTGGCTTCTCGTAGTCAGTAAGTAGAACTACTCATAACTCTTGACCCAAATGGTATATTTGATCAATTTTTGCACCTTTATACATTTTAACATTGTCTGGCCACTGGTATGCAAAACAGCGAAGAAGCTTTGTCGAAAACTTCGAACACCAGCCCCGTCTTGGCCTCCCAACTATTGCACTTGCTTCCCCAAATCTATGAGGCGTACACATTTCGGTCAGTCGAATCTTTTTTATTTTTTATTTTTTTATTTATGCAATATTTATAGAGGGTGACACATTTAGCTTTGAAAGCTAGTCTTCCTTATGGCTCTCTGTAAAATAACTATTTACACATAAAACATGTATACAGAGATTTACATTAAAAGAAGTGGTTATATCATGTTATATCACACATACATATAAAATACATGTACCTGGGCATATAAAACAGTTAAACCAATAATAATAATAATACAGCAGGATTAAAAAACACATTGGTGTTCACTTTAAAATGTTGAAGTACCATGTCCTAATACAATGGCAAGATATTCCAAGCAATAAAAGTTAGTATAACATCCATAACGCACACAAGAGGATCAATTAAAAACCAGAGATCTATCACATGCTGGCTTAGTTAATATTAAAAATAAAATGTTATCACAGTCTTCAAGCAAAGTATTCTTATGAATAGCTGTAAGAGCCATCCATATTGTATGTTCCATCTTTGCAGAAACGGTGCGCCTGCAGTAAATGGGAGAACTAATGTGTGTGTGGGAATGACCAATTGTACAAATATTATAAAAAATTAGTTAACAACTATAAAAATCACATTTTCCTGCCGTTATTAGCAAATCGTTCTTACATTTCTTTTAAAAGCACTTAGTGATGTTGAGTTTCTTACTTTTTGTGGAAATGAGTTCCAGAGTTTGGGAGCTGAACAGGAAAATCTTGGACAAGAGTAAGACTGCAAATCAAATATATGAGCCGTGTCGCGAGAAAACGTTTCTTTGGAGTTCATGCTCCAGATTCGCCAGCTTGTGTACATGTAGATACAGAAACAAACAATAGTCTTTTAATTTTAGATTGAGAATCTTTGGAGATTTTTCAATCAGTGCAGGAAAATTTTCAATCAGTGTAGCAAAGAAACATAGGCCCTGATCCAGCTATGTATTTACAGAGCTTATCTGCGCCTTTTTGCATATGCAAAAATAATACTTTCTCAGGGTGAGGCTTGTATATTATAATAATAGCTAAAAGAGAGCTAGATACAGCTTTTCCACAATTTAATATATCTTTGAATGGTGGATCCCTTTTTTTGTAACTCATGGTGTATTGTGGTCATAGGATGTCCGTCCTTCCACCGTCCGTCAAAAATAGCTTCCTCCTAACCCCTGGGTGGAATCTCACCAATTTTCACTGGGTTGATCGATCCCATTTCAAACTTGTTCAAAGATTTCAACTTTACGTAGAAATCTGGTTGCCTTGTCAACCTGAGGGAAACACTCTAAAATCTTGTCAAAAACTTCTGGTCAGATTTCAAAAGAATTAGACACAAATGGTCCGTGGGACACCCTCTACCAATGTTTTTCAAATTATTTGACTGTTTTAAAATATGACCGCCAGGTGGCGTAACCAATTTATCTATGTCAATATTGATGAAACTTTTTTTTTATCTGAGCAAGACAACACTTGTAGAGCCACAATATGCTCCCTACACAATATGCTCCCTCAATTCTTTACAGGTGTGAAGAACTGGTACCGATTCGTCACATTTGTGAAAATTGAGTACCAATTCTTCACATCTGAGAAAAATTGAACCAGTCCTTCGCAGATGACGCGAATACGTACCAATTCTTCACAGTTGAAAATGAGAAAGATGTGAAATTTGAGCACAGATGTTAGACTCCCAAAATTATCGAAATTGACCATACGCAAATTTCACATTTTCTAAAAGTGACGTTTTGGTACCAATTCTTTACGCGGTGTGAAATTAGCGAAATGTGAAATTTGCACTTCAACATAGCCCCTTGAGTAGATTTGTTTATTCACCAGAATATTTAACGTCGACGGGCCTTTAGTTGAAAGTTCGTTACAGAAGCACAATTGCCTTGTTTCTCAAACAAAACATATGCTGTGTGTTTTAAATAACACCAAATTATTCTTTGACCACCAACACATATGATTAAGACTATGGGTTAGAAAACATTTACAATCAAGCGTTGTTTTTTTTTCATGTCTTTCTTACCTCCAAAAAAGTTTGACGGCAGACAGGGTCCTGATATATATCAAGATAAGAAACCATAACTTCGATCCGCATATGCTCGCCAGCAACCAGCGTCCACAGACAGTCTCGACCTAAATACTGATCAGGGTCTATAAAGTGTATTGAGCCCGTTGTGGTCGTAACTTCCCCTCCACAGACTGGACTCCCTAAAAATAAATAAGTTTTAACAACGGGTTTGAGATGCATAAGGCCCATTTACAATGTTTGAGCATACGCGATGCCATGACGCATAGTGCTACTATCTGTTTGATCAGGGACGTATATTGAAGGTAATTTAGAATCCGTGGTTTGATGCGCAAGGAGCGTTCACATTATATAAAGCGATATATAGATACATTTAGCAGCCCCGCTTTCTCACGAGATTCTGTGTTAAAGTTGGTTAAACCAATATTTTATTCAGATATTGTACATGATACATACTACGAGAAATTGGTGAACCTGATGTAATACTCTTTCTGCACTTTACTCCACAATACAAATATTTACCCCCCCTCCAAAAAAAAAAAAATCCCACCCCCCCCCCCCAAAAAAAAAAAAGTTGTTGTAAATAGGCATGGTGTCATACAGCCCTAAATTGTGTTGTCAAAACTAAAGAAAGCAAGACAAGATTCCTGCGTTATACGGCACTCAAAACAAAAGATATGTTGTGCGTACTCAAAAGAACCGTCTCAACAAGACTGTTCTTTTGAGCACTCAAAACAAATGTTTGAATTGATGGATAAGAAAATCTGGAAAATTTTACACTCAAAGTTTTGGTTTGTCTGATCCTTTGGTATAAGTATTGTATGGTTGAGACCGTTCATGAGACTACTTTAAATCCGGAATTTTTCGCGAGAATTTTAATTTTCGCGAATAGCGCTAAAAGACATATTTGCGACGTTTAAAATTCGCGACTAGTGCATGATTTACCTATATCAGTAAACGACAGAATGATTTCTCCATTTCGCAAGGATTTTAGCTTCGTGGTTTCGTGAAAATAAATTCCTCGCGAAAATTTCCGAATTTACAGTAGTTGAGACCTTTCGTGAGACTATGAGCGGACTTGATTGTACTCCGCGTACGCCAGAACAGCCACCTAAACAAGTAAAACTGGGCACTATGGAGTACTCCGGAATAAATCAAGCGATACAAAATATTTCCGCGCATGCAGGCAGTGATCCGCCATCTTTTTCGGAACAGGTCACGTGACTGTTCTGTCTACACCACCTCGGAAGACGGAGTACTCCGGCGTACGC
This sequence comes from Loripinus fragilis, assembly GCA_964019695.1. Lineage (NCBI taxonomy): Eukaryota > Metazoa > Mollusca > Bivalvia > Lucinida > Lucinidae > Loripinus > Loripinus fragilis. The sequence goes on from OZ026523.1 coordinate 29,126,448, forward strand.
CAGTACAGATGTTCCAGCGCACTTGATTTCTGTTCTGCCTGTTCGGAGTGGAGGGAGTAAAGAGAACAGCTAAATCAAGTCTGCCCTATCACACACGCCGAAATATCAATTGCGTGTTGCATCTTTGTAACAGGAACCTGCAACTTATAGAATAAAATATATGTGGGCAAGCCCTCAGTTTATTTACAATCAAAGCATACCTGTACATACGGATACCCCACAGTATTCCCAGCGCACATTTGGTTCTCTGGTATAGCACCATGGCTCACTATCAAAATCTGGCTGTCGGCAGTAGTTAGAAGTTGCGTCAAATACTACTTCGTTTTTTACGTAAAACTCTATCGAAAAGTCGTGTGGATGTGGCGTTTGATCTGACCAGTTCTGGCATATTCTTCCATTGTTGGTAATGGAGACATTTCCGGTGTATGGATATTCTATGGAACCACCATTGCACGTGTTCCCCCAAACTGAAAAGTAATTACATGACATTGTATAGTAGACCAAATTGGTTAAGACTTAGAGAGCAACTATAGCCCTACGAAGACCAGGCACCCCTAAATGGGTACTCCAAATGGCGACTACCCAGATGCAACGCTGCATAATACGTTATTTCATCATGAACTGCAAGGACTGCACTGTTTGCCGAGACAAATAGATCCTCAGAAAAAGAGAAATGCATTTTTTATATAATAAACTACATACAATGGACCACCCTGAAGTATCTATCTGCACGCACGGATCCAGAAAGTCAGAGGGGGTCTAACTTTGACAACGTTTTATTTTAGTTGATGAGGGGAGGGAGGATCCAAATACCACTACAAGCGGGCAATCATCGGCCACGAAATGCCATTTAATGGCCGATGATGGCCCCAATGGCTGCTTCATTGGCTGTCCGTGTTCATGCTGGATTTTCGCTTTTCCGTTTTACACTCCGACAAAACCGTATTAAATGCAAAACTGTTTTGTTTCCCAAATTATAAACTAATTATTTTTATATATATTCTAATTATTTAAAATAAAATGTAAATGTAAGCAATAAATTCATTTTTTGGTCTGTTCATGGAATCATAAATACGTCGTGTCTCTTGCAAAGTGATCGCGAAGCCTACTTTGCAAGAGACCCGCTCTAATATATTACGTGTAGAAAATTTCTAGCTTTGCGAACAGCAAAGGTGTAGACAAGCCCTCGCATCCACACAGTCTGATCAGCGCATTTTTATTCCCTTAGTTGAAAGCATCATTCCTAAACTTGCTAGAAGCGAGATTTCAATGTTCTCGCTAGTCTCTGTATTACTTGACATTTCGCTTACTGTAAAGGCGGCGCCTCATGAATGCGTAATAAGGACTAGTCAACCTTAGGCATAGGTAACAGCTGAAAAGGAGGCGTGGTTTTATTCAAAAGTAACTGTATCGTCTTGCGCCATTACCTCAGTATAGACGCCAGCAAAATAACTGAATCTGAAAATGTCTATTTAACATAAGCATAGAGGCTCCTGTAGGAGCAGTCTGATCTTGGTCCACACTGTTTGTTCATGAGGCGTCAAATATTTTAGTGGACGACAATAAACATACTTTTTTGTGATTATGCGCTTTGAGGGTTGATAAATGTGAGTTCAGTGTGTATACGGTTAGGATTTTAATGAAATGCACGCACGTTTGCGCGGCTCTAAAAGCTTATTAACTCTTTACCAAATTATAAATAAAACCTGATTTTCCTTCCTTAGCAGATGAAATAGCCCAACCACACCAAGGTATGAATATTAAAGTTGCCGCCTTTACAGTAAGCGAAAAGTCAAGTAATAGCAGAGGAGGCTGGTCTGTGCCGTTGTTGTTCACATAACTCCAAAGACAGGTTTTCTCGCGTCGAGGCCCAGTTATTATATGCTACTTTAAAGTCGTATCTTTGGCGTCTCTTAGCACATTTTAATGAGGATATAATGAAATTGTATCCTTAATTGTCATTAAAAAGTTTCTGACAGTATCAATTATCACTAATCTAAAGAATAGTTTTTCATTCGCTCTGACATCAGGTGTGAAAAAATAGTGTGAAGTCATACTGAGACTTTATTTTTCGCATGCATGGTAACTTTACCATGCTTGTTAGCCCACACAGTAAAATATATTTACGAAATTGAGAAATTAATAACACGACAATCGATGTCCACAAGATGCTTGCTTTAACAAACTAAAGCGTTTGTATAAGATTGGTCACTAAGGATATAAAATAGCCTCAGCGTCTATCTTCTAGTCGTTTCGCTACCAATGTTTTCATCGTTATATCTCAGCTAGCAATGGGAAAGAAAGGAGGACCTGTCTCATTTAAATCTGGCAGGCATCATTGACGTTGTAATTCTGAGAATCATCAACTTTGTTATTCTTATCATCAACGACGTCAACAGCATTAACGTTCTCTGTAACGTCTTCATACATGTCGCCATTCACACAATAATCTGCGTCTTCAGTAAGGTCATCCTCGTGGTCGTCATCCGCGTAATCATCAAAGTCATCCACAACACCATTTTCGATGGCGTCATTGACGATGTCATCTACTACGACTTCATCTATGAATTATTCATTGATTTAGTCATCGACACCATCATCAAGGTCGTCATTTACTATATGGGCCTCAACGCGAGAAAACCTGTTTTCGTGGGTTTGTGAACAACACAGGCACAGACCAGCCTGCGCATCCGCGCAGTCTGATCAGCGCCATTGTGATTCGCTTTTTGAAAAGTATCAAATGTAAACTTGCTACAGCTAAATTTTCATTCTTCTAGCAAGTATCTGTAGCTGAGGAGACTGGTTTGAATCTCGCTTACTCAGAAATCTTGAAAACAGGTTTTCTCTGGACAAGGCCCATATCATGATCTTTATCTTCGATTTCAGTATCAACACCATCATCAATATTTTCATCAAATACGTCTTCAATAACGCCATTTTTAACAAAATAATGATTGAGGTCACCATTAGCTGTATTATTATCGGCTGCGCCATCTACATCAAAAAGTGCTTCATACATGATATTAAGATTGACGTTAGTATCTACATGTACGTCATCATCAACGTTGCCATCCACGTTATCGTCAACGTCCTATGCAACATCACTGTCTACTTCATCAATATCTTCATCTTTGAAGTTGTCATTGACATCATCGTACACAGCATAATCATCGAAGTCGTCATCAATGTTATCCACATCGTCATTGTGTGTTATCTTTAATAACCTGTCTCGAAGGGATTGTTTTCAAAACAGCAAACCACATTGTCTGACTGCAGTGCTTTACGGATCCAGTTACTTTAAACTATCAAATGGGACTAATTTATTTGAAGGTCAGTAAAATGTGAAGAGTTGATAAGCAAAAAATGACAACGCGCAGCTGAAGCCTGACATACACCTAATAACAGTAGATGATAAATGGCTCGAACTCTGATGGCTCATTCACCTGGGATGGCTATGATTATCATCACAGACCCTACAGATCATTTTATGCATATTCCACCCTGGATGGCTAGAACTACCCCAGGCAAGCATAATTTTGATTGGCTCAAAAAGTCTAACACATGGCACCGTGAGGAGGAGCCACATAACATTTACATTAACAAGACATCTGTAAGACAATAATAGCAAAGCAACCAGCTTTCTCTTCCTCTTCAAGATGATTGCAAAACTGGAATGGACACACAGTAACACATAGCAAAACAAAGTCAAACACAGAACAATCACAAACAATGGGAAGTAGATTAAACAATATATCAACAACAACAGAACCACCGCCCTAGAAGGGACAGAAGTCTTAGCCACCAAGGGGAGGGAGACTTAAATGCATTTTACTGGCGTCAAATCCTCGCGCTCGATTCCGTGGTTGTAAAACACAAAATTGTTTAGCTCGCATGGAGGCTTCCTAACTACTAATGAAATGTATCATCAAAGAGAAACAATCGAATCAAATTAGCATGCTATGATGAAACAAAGAAAAAACTCATGACTTACCTATAGTCAGAGCTAAATGAAACTTCAAGTTGATGTATGGTGGACCCAACCAAGTTTGTTCGAGCCATTGAAGTTCTACTGTATTAAAACTCAGATATTATATCACTCCCTCCTACTGATTGACGGAATCGTCGGTAACTCAGTCAGTCCATTTACAGGAAAGGGGAACGTCCATAACGCTGCTTTATACAAATGACAGTTTACCGCATAACTCTGACCTAAACTCCGTTCAGAAATTGTGTGGCACCGGTTTTTCGCAGTTCCCGCTTTTATATACTCAACGTCAATGAAAAGTTACCAGTAATGAAATTTCGATATTTCAGAAAATATATAATACAGCTGTTTGGCTACTGTTGCGTTCATGTTTCTGGTCAGCAACAAGCTGGTTCGGAGAGATAAAACAGTTCTACAAGACCTGGAACTATGGTGCACGTGATGCACGTGCATTTAATGTTTTTCGCATTTTTGAAGAATTTGAAACCATCATTTTCAGAAGACAACATGCCAGAACATGCCCTAGACATGTTCATTGAAAACGCCACCAAAATGGTTAAGGTTATCTCATTAAGCGCAAAAAATAAGGATCAAACTTTAAGGTAGCACCAAAGCTTTGCGTTTTCCTATACAATGCAATGGAAACTACAGAGGTCCGTCAAGGAATGATTATAATGCACTGGGGTGTGATGGATACGGTTTCCCATAGTGATGATGCATGGGACTTTATGCCATAAAATTGAGTGTTGAAGTATCCGCAGTTCTTTGTGCAGAATGAACAAAATATTGTCCTATGTTAAGTATATGTGATTTACTGGTAACTTTTCACTGACGTTGAGTATATGTCGTTTTAGGTCCTACATCTCTGTGAGAAAGTTATTTTTGAAGACCTCCCCTAATTTCTCCAGCAGGTTCCATAGCTGTGCATGCTTCTGGCAAAGCCCTGATATCTTGGGGAAAATCTGAAAATTCAGAAATGCACCCACAGACTAAGTCCAGTTGACGATGATTGCCATATAAAATACATCAATATTCATCGATATGCTTCACGTCTCTTGAGTCTATTTTTAAACTGCTCAAATGCAACACACCCTTTACTCGAATATTCAATGTTTTGGTAACACGCTAGAATAAAAACGATTCTTTATTCTACAAAAAACATCCTTAAGTTTTACCAGTCCTAGTCCACTGACGTGAAAGTAAGGATCAGGGGGCTGGGGCCTGCAATGGCGGCAATTAGTTATTAGTTCATAGGCATTGGTCAAGTTAACTCAAAAACCCACGTTGACGTGCAGATATTTTCAACAGTGCATGCGCAGGCATGTGACAAGCACGACGTTAATTGTGCCTTTTCGACAGGGATGCACTTAACCTCATTGAACATTACAGATTTAGCAATTTTCACGAAAGAATGGCTATGTCAAACAAAGACACAGCGAAGGTATAGGCCAATTTTGACCTCAGACGGATCAAAGGTCAGACGAGTCTACTTAGGAGCACGAGAAAGGTAAATAAGATTGTAACGGTTGTTTTCTCGCCAAATACTTACTTCTCATGCTACATCTACTGGCTTAGACGAGCGGTCTACGTCTTAAATTGCAAATATTCCATGAAAAGTTTCAGAGTTAGAATCCCTGAGTTCGAGTCCCAAAGATTTTTTTCCTTTTTAGCATATTTTTTTGTTCTTCGAGAAAACTTGAATTTATCATGTTTTACGCGAAGGTTTTTTCTTCTATTTGGCGCGTGCTCAATTCATTTGCAAACGAATCTATTTCATTCGACGCAAAGCAAACACCATACCGATGCAGTGCAGATGCAAAAGATTCATAACTTTTTCAAACAGGAGACGGGTGATAGGCTGACAATATCACTGAAACAAGCAAAGGAAAGAACTTCAACCAATGTCAGGGGTCGGCAAGATACCATTGAGCGGCTGATGAAGCAAGACCAGACAAAAGGGGAGAAACCTGAACGGTCTAGAACGAAAGAGTCTCCAACTGGACGAATTTGAAGTACGTTGAGCATTTTTTGTCAGTAGAGCGTGTATACTGGTTAAAGAAGATCGCGATAGAGGAAGAACATGAGCCAGTGGTGATTGACACTGACGCTGACACTTCCAGCGAGACGGAGGGCATGTGAAATTAAATGTTTCTGAAAGTTGATAAATTACGAAATAAAATAGGCAAGGTCTGCTACCAGTTAACTGGCAGCAGCGATTTTACGTTAAAATCGCTGCTACCAGTTAACTGGCAGCAGCGAATTTACGTTAAAATCGCTGCTGCCAATTAAATGGTAGCAGCGATTTTAACGTAAATTCGCTGCTTCCAGTTGAATTCTTTTTTTTATTTTGACAAGAAAATACAAGTGACAAAAGACAAATCAATCGAAGCCGACCCAACTTTTTTGAGCCGCGTCGTGAGTAAACCTTTCTTCGGGGTTTACGACCAGGATGTTATCGAAGCAGCTTACGCACTCACAGCGACTAACAAAACTCTTTAGGTTTTTGTACATGAAGTGACATTGCAAAGTATTAACTCCCGAAGAATGATAGGAGATTGTAATTTCAAATAATTTCAGCAGAAGATGTTTTAGATTAAATTCTTGCATTGTTGGGTCCATTAAAAAGGCCATGGGATTCAAACAGCAAAACTATTATTTTCCGTAATAATAAGATGTGCGCTTTTAAAATTAGTCAAAACTAGCAACAACATATTTGTTTGTTTGTTTGTTATATAGTCACTCTTTTACGTTTTTGGAAGCTCAACATAGCCCATACTCACACTTTAACATGAAACAAATTCGGAAACACGTTAAACAACTCATTAAAGTGACTAAGTCTGTAACTGTGAACTTTTTTCGAAAAAAATATTTTCTTTTTAAATCATTTGTAAAAGCAGAATTAAGTTTTAGTTTCACAATAAATATATTCTCTACAGCTGAAAACTGCATGGAAAAGTGAATTATCTGATAAAAACAGGTGTCTTTTTCTCTTGTTGGTAACTATTTGCGTCCCTCAAATAATTCTAGACAGTTAATTTTTAATATAAATGCTGTTGTTTTGATAATGATAATTTGTTAATTATTACGAAAAAGGTAAAATCTGTACTTGAATTTTAGCATTTTTACTGTCTTGTTGAAAAATAGAAATATTATTTTTTAAATGAAAATATGAAAAGTTACAGACTATGTAGCTTTAAGTAAGGCATTCACTAACATTTTGCTACTTCAGTCGAAGCAAAATAACTTTCTATACACACTACAATGAAAATACTGAAGCGAACTGGCAGCAGCGATTTCACGTTAAAATGACTATAACCAGTTAACTGGCAGCAGCCATTTTACGTTAAAATCGCTGCTACCAGTCAACTGGCAGCAGCCATTTTAACGTAAAATCGCTGCTACCAGTTAACTGGCAGCAGCCACTCCGAATAAAATATACATACCATTATGAAAAAATATAATATGAAAAAAATCTAAAACACACACACACACACACACACACACACACACACACGCACGCACGCGCATTAAAAGTAAAAAAATCCTGACCGAGACTCGAACTCGCATTGATTTCTTTCACTTAATAAAACTAAAAATAATGTAGTGCTGCTTACCTACTGAGCTACAGAGAACGTTGCCTAAAAGGTTGATAGTAACCTATATAATGTATTATGTATTATACATGTAAACACCTATGATACCGCTTTGTAACGGTTTCTACCTGTTTCCCCTTTCACGTGCTGTTAAATCGAATAGTCTGATCTTTGATCCGTCTTAGTTCAAAATTGACCTATAATACCTTGATCTGTTGATAGCTGGACATTATCAGCATGTTATTATCATTATAGCTAAAATGGGACATTTCTACCACCATTAATAACCGCTTGGTTTAATCGACACTACAACTTGATTTGTGTTTTATGATGCCATACCCGTGTATAAAGCATGAATCCAATTTCTAACGATATCGGACAACAATAATGTATTCGAATAGGTACACCGTGAAAATAAGTTTCATTTTTACATCAAAAATAGCAACTGAAATGCCATTGATATTTGTGTGCATTTCAACTTCTTTTAAGCTATATTCTGTTCAACGCTTTAGACTCGCAGAATAACTATAACAATAACAAGTAGAAATGTTAAAGTGTCAAGCTGAAGAAATTTTACCCTCAAGTTGTAACAGGAGCCGCCGTGGTGTAGTAAAAAATCCACTTGCCTTGTAATCCAGGGGTCACAGGTTCGATCCAAGGCTTCACCAGTCTGTCGAATGATACTTTAAGCCAAATGACCTTAGCCGTTGGTGGGACGGTAAACACAAACAAACAAATTTTAATAGTAGGAAATGTTATTTTACATCAACGTTGGTGCATAAAGCGCTAGAACAGTGTTTAATTTTCCTGATATTCGGTGTGTTGTCACGCTTTATAATTTCCCACGAATTTCTCGCTAATTGGAATAACCACTCCCAAATATTATAATGAAAATACTGTCATTTCCATATACGTTCATGAAAGGCGTTTCAAAAGTGTCAAATTGTCTTCGTCTGCTGGCGTATTTTTCAATTTCATGATTTTTCCCAAGATATCAGTGCTTTTCCAGAAGCTCGCACACGCACAGAACCTGCTGGAGAAATTAGGGGAGGCCTACACGAGTAACTTTCTCACAGCGATGCAGGACCTAAAATGACGTATAAAAGCAGGAACTGCGAAAAACCGGTGCCACACAATTTCTGAACGGAGTTTAAGTGCAAAATTTAGCTCTGGTTTAGACGAGATACTGCCATCAGGGCCGAAAATGACAGTGCTTCCTTAAAATTAAGGACAACTTAAGTTAATTATTGAAGGACCTCTGACACTCATATAGGGTATCTGCCTATTTTTCAGATGCTTCCCAAAACTTCCCTTAAAATTGTTTGGAGGTGTGTATATACCTATAAAGCCCTAGGCAAGACCATATTAGCTTCAGTATTCCAATTTTCATTGTCATAAAGGATCACATTGGTATTAAAGCTGCATACTCTGCAACTTTCATTAAAACAGATTAACAAAATTCTAGGACAAATCGAAGGATATTTATTTTTCTTGCCGTTTTGCAGAGAAAATAAAATTATGTGAAAACCCCAGACATCCGTATAGGCTATGGTAAAATGCTGAAGTCTGCTAATTGCAAAATTCAGCGGTGCCTATCAATCTTCGTATTTTTCCGGAGAAGAGATCAGCTGATAAATCTATTTCCAAATAAGATGCTTACATGAGGACGTAAAACTTTGTTAACTTTCGCAATTTCATTAGTCCGGCACACAGACGCAGAAGTTTGTGAGGAAACCACAATGACCTTACTGATTTATCGTCACTCTCTAAAGAAAAAGGCAAATTACACAGATTATCTGACTCTGAGCTGAATCAAGCTCGCCAGTAAAAATCATTCAGTTACGACAGTTACGTCACTGGTCATGGCAATAGGCAAAGAGGTACTCAATGGGGAGAATTTTACAGCCTCGATAAACTATCATTCTCGACCCCTTGTTTGTGTTGATGCATAGCGTACAAGTCAACATTTTTCAGTCATGTCACATTTTCCTATCTACATGGGTTGAACCGTGAGGGCTCTTAATATCAAAATGGATAGCGATATGCCTATAGGCTCCCGGGACCCGTACCCTTCTAGACACGGTCGGGAGCGCAGTGGCTCAGTGGTAAAGTGCTTGATTTCACTTGAGACTGAAGGGCCTAGGGTTCGAGCCTCATCGGTGTCATTGTATTGTGTCCTTGAGCAAGACACATTTATCCTAGCTTAGTACTTGTTCAACACAGGAAGAACCGTCCTGACGTAACTGAAATATCGTTGATTGGGACGTAAAGAATAAAAAACAAACAAATCCAGACACTGCCGAGACTCGGGCAAGGACGGATCCTGATGTAGCAGGGAGTCCGTGTCCCAGTGGAAAATCACATGTGGTATAGGATTCCATAGGAATTGGCCCAATGACATCCGGCCCCTGAAAAATGGATCTCCCATGGAGAAATTTTGAATACCTGGACCCCCACTCCTGTTAAAATGCTGAGCGCTAAAATGATGTTGCCCTCTCCCACCCCCTTTGCTGAAAATGAATAACATGTAATAGTTTATTTTGCCATAAGGCTTCTTGAGACAAGATGCTTTTTTTTCTTTTTTTTCCATACTTGTACCGAAGGCTCAGACGAGTCGGTGCGCGCGAAGTCTCGAACTATAAATAAGTTCATAGCAGGGACGTATATTATACGGTCTAGGTTCCTATCCCACTAGATTTTGAACGTTTTCGCTGGACAACGTATAATCCAATGTTCTGTTTCCTCAAAAAATCATTGGAAGAGTTATTTTGCGAGACTTATCACGCGTGTTTATGCAAGCTACAAAGACTCAGACTAATCTGCGCGTCTTTGCTGGTCACGCACATAGAAAATTTTAGATGTGACAACAATAGTTCAGTCATGTCGGGATAGTTCCAAAACGGACCCAGAGAGATGGTGAGGAAGAGCCCATTCTCTGAAAGCTGCAGCAGAGGGCGCCCCACCCTACCGCCAACAAGGCTTAGACCAAAGCCTTCTATCTATCTATCTATCTATCTATCTATCTATCTATCTATCTATCTATCTATCTATCTATCTATCTATCTATCTATCTATCTATCTATCTATCTATCTATCTATCTATCTATCTATCTATCTATCTATCTATCTATCTATCTATCTATCTATCTATCTATCTATCTATCTTTACGAGCCTCCTATCAACTCAATGAGTTTGCAAAATGTCAGCCTATATGAGGGGGATGGTATGTCTGTGGGATAGAAAAAGAAACGGTAGTACCATAACTGGGAAATATAGCTGTCGGAAAATCTTTGAAGATGACCTTCGATGTTATCAAGACATTTTCGTGCACATAATATAAATGTACCGGAGATGCGATTACTATTTTCTTTGCGATGCGCGGATCCAGGAATCTTTGTCAGAGGGGGAGAGAGGGGGAGGCCCGACTGCCGAAAAACAACCGCAACAACATTATTTTTAACCCTCAACTAATTTTACAGTTTTACAGGGGGGGGGTCAAGCATTTTTGGGAGTCCAACTTTTTCCAGGTGGGGGGCGGGGGTCCAGATGCTTATTTCCATAAAAACGCATATAACTTGTGATTTTCCAGAGGGGTCCGGGCCCCCTGTCCCCCCTCTGGATCCGCGCATGTTTGAGCAGTCATTGCCACTAGAAGTCAGCACAAGTATCCCCGAGTCCCTGTCATTGCCACTAGATGTCCGTAAAAGTATCCAGAGTCCCAGGCATTGTAATTCGAGGTTAGTTAAAGTATCCAGAGTCCCAGTCATTGCCACTAGAGGTCAGTAGAAGTATCCAGAGTTCCAGTCATTGCCACAAGAGTTCAGTATGAGTATCAAGAGACCTTGTCATTGCCAATAGATGTCAGTAAGAGTATCCAGAGTCCCTATCGTTGTCACTAGATGTCAGTACTATTATCCAGAGTCCCCTTCATTACCACTAGGGGTCAGTACTAGTATCTGTATTACTAGTCACTGCTACAAGAGGTCAGTACTAGTATGATGAGTATCTGTCGTTACTACTACAAGGCAGTACTAGCAGCCAAAACGAGTTAAGTTCACCTATTGCAGCCAATTTGTGTCCCACAATTGTTTGGCTTAGATTTCCACTTTAATGTTATTTTGTTACTTATTGGTATATGTCAATAGATAATGTTGTCTAAAAAGTGCGCATCCAAAATGTTCGATTCATTCAGCCTCACAAAGAGCACCACTGAATTTGAATGTGAGCTACGTTACTGTGATGAAGTATACTTGTACACATCAAATTTAAGAGCTTTTATAGTATGCACTTCTACTTGGATCTCTTGTTGATCAAATAAGCCTATAATGTAGAACTTTTATCATGTTTTTTTTCCTTCTCAGCATGGTCTAAGCAGGTTTGTTATGAATTGACAGTGGATTAAAACAGTAATTCTAAGAGTACAATGATTGTTTTAATTGTATCCATCAAATTTGAAGAGTTGACCAGAAAAAATTATTGGTTTTGAAACAGTAGATGAAGAATATTAAAAATTACATTCTTCTTAGGTATTGGAAATAAAAAATTGTATTCTTGTTTAAAGAACATTGTGCAATAGGTCTGTAACATAAATCACATACCTCTCACTCTGGTCTTATTTCCTGCGTAGAAACATATATTGTTCTGCAAAATATCAGGTTCTAGTATTTTGCTTAACACCTTTTACATCAACTTTGCACATTGGAAGTCAGCTGTTGCATCTGGTTTCATTAATGTTGTTGGAATAACACTTCAAAATATGATTATAGAAAAATGATTTTAAATATTACATATATTTGAAAACTTGTTGTGGCTCACTACAAACTAAGACAATGCAGATAAAAAAATCTAAACTTCAATAAATGCCTTTTTATGTACATTTATTACAAAAAAGCTAAGTTTGCAACATTCACAAAGATACACCCTTCTCAGAAAAATGGCAAAAAACATTCATGGTAACGTAATTCACATAACCAATTTGCTCACTTCAATTGAAGATAAGAAGTTATAAATTCAAGTTAACTATTTTATCTATCATATAAACCATAGAAGTTATCAACATATTAAGTCATGAGAACATTTGAGGTCACTGTGATCAACTGGAATGGACCAGGATGCAAAAGCGGGAGTGCCAATTTCAAAGTATACACATAAACTCACCAATAAACCTCCAGTGGTAGCAGCAACGAGATAAAAATTGAATGAAAAAGAGAAACAAACAATTGAACAACAAGTCAGAAACTTATAATCACCGTCGGTTTGTTGTATTTGGCCCTTTGATTGGACAAATCTGTGTTTTTGTAGAATGTGAATTACGGTACGTACTTGTGAGTTACGTTACCTTTGTTTTATCCAGCTCATTTCAAAAACCATACGAGCAGTCTCTTAGAGATTTAGACTATTCAATTTTGTTTTTCAAACAGATTACTTTGCATATGTTTTGTTGATACAATGAGTAGCTTTGTAAGTTACATGAATAGGGGAGTCGATGTACCCAGAGCATATAGGTAAATCCTTGTTAAAATAAAATGACAACTGTAATATGGTTTAAATCGATCTTTATTAACTAGGACAGATTTGCTTTGATTAAAAACAAACATTTTTCAGTTAGTGTATGCATTTAGAGAGGTATTTGGAGTTTAGTAAAATTGTTGTAACGTAATTCACAGTAACGTTATATACAAATTTATTTTTCCACTTGTTTTTTCAATGCAAAAAACTTCTTGTAAAGTTCTTGTATGGTTTGTTATTTAGGTTATAGTTCTTACATTGGCTGCAATTGCAATATTTGAACCCCTTTATAACAAATAATACACATAGGGTAACGCAATTCCCAAACTGCAGATTTAAGACAGTCTCAGATATCTTTCATCTGCGAAAAATAAAGAAATCTTTCCCCATTTTTTTCTTTTGTCCATGCATATACTAATCCTCTTGACAAGTTGACATAGGCTAGTACTAGTGAGGCTTGTATAGGTGTTTTAGGGATACAGGATATTTGCCATTTTACTTCCAGGGATATAAGATACTATCCATCTTACTTCCAGGAATATGGGATACTTGGTTCAATATTTTCGCTACTTCCAGGGATATTGAAAATTTAGGAAAATTACGTATGGGGATATTTGCCAATTTATAAGGGATATTTGCCTGTTTACTTCAAGGGATATGGGATATTCGGTACCCCCCTATACAAGCCTCACTAGTATCAACTGCCCTAGTCTCTGATACTAGATATCTACTCTACTCTATATACTATTATATTTATGATGACGCATTGGTGGTTAACATTCGTAAGCGCAATATTTGTTGACATGTGACCAAGTAAATGAACATGATTCGTACTAATTTATATTTTTTTTCATATGCTTCCCTTTACGGAGGGTACGTTTATCTCATAAACATCGATCACATTTTTTATTCAATGTGGATGAAAGACCGTGCTCACGAGGCACGAACACACGGAGTTGTCTCAACTGGAATTTAATATTTGCGTTCTACATTTAAAATAAAATGGCCATGTGCGTTAGATAAGGAGCGGGACTAACCAAATCCTGCACCCCCCCCCCCCCAACACACACGCGAACGCACGCACACAAATGGCTTCTGTCCTATTTATATGACTGTTTTTGTGGTGGTAGCTGTTTATGTTGAACAATTATTAGGTTTGAAATTATTTACATTTTGATTTAGCACTAGGCCTACTTAGACCAGGCATCATAAAAGATAAAGCCATGCTGGGGAAATAACAAGAATGTCAAAAAAGGGGTTCTGACAGTTAACTTTTCAGATTACGCCCCATTGCTGGGTGATCAAAACTTGTTTTTAATTGATAACTGAAGCATGCATAACTTAATATTTCGCCTGTCTCGGGTTGTGATATGCTGGCGGTCGTTATAAGACTGACACCTGTGTTAACAACAGTAATTCCATTTTACTTTGCAAAAGGAAATGCACATTTTTTAGCCTAACTTTAGTGTCTCTGTTAGGGGATTGACAAATGGATAGACAGATGGATGGGGGAGGTGTGGATAGATAGATAGATAGATAGATAGATAGATAGATAGATAGATAGATAGATAGATAGATAGATAGATAGATAGATAGATAGATAGATAGATAGATAGTAAAGCGAAACAGGAGCGACACTATTTTCAAAAGCTACTACTTGTTACGAATGAAATACTTATTTATAAACGAAAACATGAAAACAAACTGGCCTAAATTTGATCCCATTTTACCAGACATTTTGAATGTTATGACTTATATTGTTTTTCTGACCAAGCAAGAAGCCATGTAGCAACAAAAAGGCTAGCGCATTTTTTTTCGTAAACGAAAAGTTAAAATCCCCCTTCGGAGCCCCGTCCAATAATAGCGCATAAACAGTTTGCTAGAAGTATTTCTTTGCAAGTGTTTCAATACTAAAAAGCGCTTTTGGTGAACGACAACGTTTAAAAACACAATAATGACAGTCTCACCGGCTGTAGAATAGTAGATAAGCATGTCCGGGCTAAATATGACTTTTTGTAATAAGCCTACCTGTCAAGTAAAATCGTCCCCACCTCTGCGCGTGTCTTCAGTCCGAAACGGGTTTTCAGGTCAGTCCAGCGACCGAATTCTTCACCGATATTTATTCTACTTCTATTACATTTAGCGTCGTTCTCTGATATCTCTCTTTTTGTGGCAGAAGATGTGAGGCGGTAAGGTCTTCCAACTCTTGCCCTTTTGACATGTTCAATTTCCGCCATTTTTGTTTTTGCTGCGCTTCACTCGATCGCATCGGCGCATGGGTCATAAGAGGTCACGTAAGAGTTCATATGAATAGCCACTACTGTCGATAAATACCGTAAAACTTGCCCGAGAATTATTGGAGGGACGCAAATAATTAACAAAGTATAGAAATCGCTCTGAAAGCGGGTTTTTCGGCCACTCTTGGGCCGTTTCCTTCTTGTAATCGTTAGAAAACATGTTAAGCTAAAGAGTAGAGTAATAAAATATTGTGGTAAAAAATTAACAGCGAGAAGCCGCAAATGCACCTTTAAGTGGATAAAAGCCTCTATCTGTATCATTGAAAAGATGTCTTTCAACAGAATATTTTCTGCATTGAAAGAAGTAGTGGTCAGCATCCTCTGCCATATCACACAAATGTAATAAATGATTATTACGAATACGATTTCTAAAAAGATCACTGTTTAGACCCCTGCAATTATTTCTTGGTCGTGCATGTAGGACAGACACATATCTATTCCTCATAGTAAAGTAAGGAAGAACATGTGCTATTTTAAGCTTTGATATTATATGCTTTTTAAGGCGGACGATATTGATGTATTTTTAAAGTTATCTTTAAGAGAATTCCATAGCGTAGTGGATAAAGGGATACAATTTTTCTGTGAATACTAGTTCGATTCAGAGGTACATTATATATTTCTATGGTTTCTACAAGGGTAGTCTGATATTTCACTAACCAAAGAAGGAATTAAATCTTATATGTAGGAAGGCACCATGCCAGTATTAACGTTATATATGATTTTTTTATGTTGATATATGAGATATCACTGGTATCCTTTTGAATAAGACGCTTGGTGTATCAGGAACAAATTAAGGTTATAACTAGACGGACAGACCCCTCAAGAGAAAACACCAAAAATCCAAATACTGATGCTCCAGTTCGCTCAGACCTCATATTTTCGGCTGTGGGATATCACCGATACGAGTCTAAACTAGCTATTCACATATATTAAGTAAAATATGAGACGCACTTACCTGCAAAGGACTAGTTGGGACTTGGGGAGGGTGGGTGAATACTATTTTAAAGTGACAATTTGGTATGATTAATACAAAAAAGTGACCATTTTAATCCAAAAAATAAAGCCGTACATTAATGTAAATAGTAAATGAAATGCAATATCACGAAATAGGGACAAACATCGAGCTTATATATGAAGATGGAAGCATTTGATAATCAAAATTAAAGGCAGGGATACACTGTGATTCCCATTACCACCGTCAGAGGTCCTTTCAACATGTTACAATACATATTGAATAAATTGCCTGGATTGATGTAGTACTTATGGTCAAAGATATTGTGATTTACAGCAAAATGAATCGTTTTGATTTTAATAAGTTCGAAACGTTATCTTAGTACCCTAAAAACTAATGCTAAACTTAAGTCTTCCTTAATTTTAAGCAGGCATTGTAATAGTGGGCCGTGGTAAGCCAAATATGTCTAATAAGCCTTTTCAAAATAATAAGCATAAACCAACCATAACCGAAAACAACTTCTTACTATTGCCCTGGACTCCAGTGCCTGTACATAAGCACGGCAGTGCCAAATATGACCCCACCCTCCCAGCCCTTAGGCAGGGGTCAACATTTCGGTTACAGTATGAACAACAAAGTTATTGGGTAATATAGATAAAAACAAAACAATACATACCTTCATGAATAATAAAAGCATAACATAGAATGAATGTTAGCAAAGCCACTTGCCCTGGCTTCATTGTGGAACCAACAATTCTACATCTACCAGTGCTGCAATTCACATGTGTGCCGTCTAAAGCTACACCCACCAACATTTATATAGAATGCCCAATTAAAACGCAGATGTATCTATAACTATTTGGATGCTGGGTAATTTTGCATCCTCTGCTTGTCATTAGTATGTTTTTGTTTTTTAAAATCAACTGTTTCAATTAACCTTCGAACATTACCATAAGATGGGCATATAGCGTTCATCCAAAACAGGCCCGACACTTTATCGGACCAAAACTGGATCCAAATTTATTGCAAAGTTTTATTATCAGATAACAATAGCAGGCTAAGAGTTAATGGGTCTGTCATTAGATATTTTAGCCATAACAAGAAAATTACATGAGCCGCGTCATGAAAATTTCCAACAATGTGGTTTGTGAGACCAGCAAAGGCTCAGACCAGCCTGCGCATACGCGCAGCCTGATCAGAGCCTTTGCTTGTCGCTTGAGTATTCTAT
Source organism: Loripinus fragilis (assembly GCA_964019695.1). Classification (NCBI taxonomy): domain Eukaryota; kingdom Metazoa; phylum Mollusca; class Bivalvia; order Lucinida; family Lucinidae; genus Loripinus; species Loripinus fragilis. The sequence continues at coordinate 29,144,012 of OZ026523.1, forward strand.
GATTGTTAAGCTACTGACCGAGCGCCATTTGGAGTTTCTAAGCATAACAGGAGGCTGCAGAGGCCCGTCCGAGTCTACACTTGTCAAAATGTCAAATTGTTGGAAATCACATGTCGCGGCTCACATTGTTAATGCCTCTTGGGCTATGGTGCTAATTGGGAGCATTTTAATGAGGCATGAAGGCTCTGTCTCATGCGCGGATCCAGAAACTTTGTCTAAACATATTTATTCGACTTTGTTTGTATAGTCGGGGAACCAAAGTCGCGTATCGTGCAAAAACACACTATTTTTGCACCCGAAAGGTATACGGCTGAAATTTTGTAAACTGATAGTCTAAATAGTGCTTGATATGAAACCACTGTATAGCAATGCGACCAGAATTGCATTTCGCGGAAAAATGCATTTTTGTATGCCACATAGGTCATGTTAAGCAATCTTTCATAGCATAGAAATTGTGATGTTTCCTTTATCAACAAGTTAAAGAGTGTGCTTTGAGTCTTCAAAAGAACCAATTCATTTAATAGGTCAATTTATGTACCCACAACATATGTTTTGGCTGAGAAATAACAATAATAATTTTCCATTACGCACTCTTATCTGGAGGATGGGTATGAGAAGCCGTTTGACTGTTCGATTATACAATAATACGCTATCAAATGCATTTAAAAGTATGGTAAGTCATTTGTGCACCAAACTAGTCTTCTTAGGGACATTTTTGTCTTTACAAATACTATGCGGCTACATTTTTGCATCTCAGGCGGGGACAGACATGTTTTTCATAGTGATATGATAATAATTATACGAGTTTTTCATATTTATTTTACCACTATTTAATGAAATTAATGCTTATAGTAGATAAAAATCCCCCTGGTCCCTACAATGACCCTCTGTTTCAAATCTGTTGTAAATATGGAAGATAAACATCCTTTAAACTTTGATAAATTGCATTTATATGGTTAACTGCTCTTAAGTTGTCCATAGTATTTAACTACGCACCAGCTGGCATGGATTAAATTACTAAGTATCAAATTATCGTAGTTTCATATTTTTACTTTTCAGCTACCTTATCTAGTTTGCCATAGAAAATGAAATAAATTATTATAAATTATGTCCCAAACGTCTGTCTAACTGTATGCAGTGTTTAAAGCCATTTGATTTAAAATTTATTTATTTATGTAAAAAAATATGCAATTCAAACCACTTCAGCGGTAGGACAAAAGTGAATAAGTAAGCACAAATTTTTTTTACGAGATATGCTTCCAAGCGATATATAAATAATTATCAAATACATTTTTGGGCAGTAAATGCAGTTTTAATGAGATTTAAAGCAAAAAAAATCTATAAATTTAATTTCAAAATGGGGGTGCCCTAATCTACATGCTTAAAAAATCAATAATCTTCATTCTTAGATGACCACCACTGTTTCTGAGGTCTACGCCGATGTTGTATTATTATTTAAACTCAATATTTTTCAATCCTGAACTTTTTTGATAAAAATATATAACATTTTGAAAAATAATATTTTGACATGTTCTTGCTGGGCTTCCGTAGTAAGTTGACTGCTCTGACGTTATGCAAGTCGATCGAGTCTGCTATACAGTGGTTTCAGATACACCATAGAATTACCTTTGCAACCATACAAAATCCAGCTGTATACCTTTCGGGTGCAAGGGTTAGCATTTTTTCTACCTTGGTTCCCCGACTAGTATCATACTCATACAGATGAGGATAAGAACGAAAGAAAAGAGAGCGCAGTGACTCAGTGGAAGAGTGCTTAACTCGAGACCTAGGGGCCGCCGGTTCTAGCCTCAACGGCGTCACTGCGACGTGTCCTTAAGCAAGACACATTAATCCTAGCTTAGTACTGGTTCAACCCAGGAAGACCAATCCCTACATAACTGAAAGATTGTTGATTGGACGTAAAGAATCAAATCAAAGAACGAAAGAATGCAGCTTATGCAAAGATAGAAAGTTTTGTCAGAGGGGTCCGACTTCGACAATGTTTTTTTAGTTGATGAGGCGAGGGAGGATCCAAATATCACTATAAGCAGGCCATCATCGACCTGCCAGCAAAACGCTATTTAAATCTTCTTTTCGTCATCTTAAACGAGGTATCCAGGATTTTCATATGAACTATGTCTTGGTTCCAGCAGATAAAGCTGCTAACAATGTTGTAGTTGTTTGACACTTGTATTATATAAATACTCTTAAGCGTGAGCTTGTTGACACTAATGCCTATAAACTGCAGCCTTCTTTAAGTGAAAGGGTGATTGTTGATGGGCATGGTTGCTATACAGCCCTACATTTTGGTTTCAAAGCTAAAGAAAATCAAGACAAAGGTCCTACGTTGTACTGGTTACCTAAACTCCATAAAAACCCTATAAAGCAAGATTTATTGCTAATTCTAGTTCTTGTACGACAACAGAACTTTCTAAATTGTTAACCTCGTGTCTTACAGCTGTTAGAAAACATGTTATCAAATATTGTGAAAAGGTATATGAGAGATCCGGAAAAAAACCTATTTTGGTCTATCAAAAATTCAGGTGAAATTTTAGATAAACTTAAAGCTAGAGATTTCAATGCGACCAGTTTGTCTACTTACTATTTTTCTACTCTTTACACTACTTTACCTCATAATTTAATTAAAGATAAACTTTTTGATCTTATTGAAAAAACCTTCCAGAGAGAAGGCTCTCCTTACCTTGCATGTAATGACAGAAATGCATTTTTTACTTCAGAAAAACCTAAAAAATATCATGCATGGTCGTGTCAAAATGTATGTTATGCGCTGACCTTTATGTTGGACAATATTTTTATTCGATCTGGCACCAAGCTCTATAGACAAGTAGTTGGGATTCCTATGGGCACTAATTGTGCTCCCCTGGTTGCAGATTTATTCCTGTTTAGTTATGAGAGGGACTTTATGATGTCTCTTTCTGATGATCAGCAGGCTGATGTTATTGATGCGTTTAACACTACTTCCAGATATTTGGACGATATTTTAAATATTAATAATGTTTAGTTTGACAATATGGTTAGTCAAATATACCCTTCAGAGCTCCAACTGAATAAAGCCAATGCCTCTGATACGGAAGCCGCATTTTTAGACTTGCATTTGTCAATTTCTAATGATATTGTTTCTACCAAAATTTATGATAAAGGTGTCGACTTTGATTTTGAAATTGTCAATTTCCCATTTTAGAGGGTGATGTTCCTCGTTCTACATCCTATGGAGTCTATATCTCTCAACTCATTCGGTTTGCTAGAGCATCTAGCTATGTTGCTGACTTCAACACTCGCAATAAATTGTTAACTCAGAAACTTCTTAAACAAGGCTATCGGTATCATAAACTTCGCAAAACATTTTAAAAATTTTATAGACGATACAATGATTTGATTTCTAAATTCCAAGTTGGACTTAAATCTCTCTTGCGCCAAGGACTTTCGGAACCTGATTTCTATGGTGACTTGGTGTATAAATTGAAGAAGATTGTTGGCTCTAAAAAGTTTTCAGCGCAGTTCATTAAAATAATTTCCCATTATAAAAAGATTGGCTATACCATTAATGTATTGCAACAGACTGCATGCTTGGTAGTCAACCCAATCACGGTTGGCAACTTTGCTTTCCTCTTTAATTGCACGCCGGTGGGTCGACTTCAGACTCTATGATGGTTCTGACTTAAAGACTTATCTATTGATGAGATGGTAGGGGCCTGATGCTTTGGCTGTTTGTCAGGCCCACCGGGGTTTACCTGTTGGATTTCTTTTGCTCCGGTATTCAGTTTAATTTACTGTTGAGTCCTTATCCTTGCTTTATATCCTTGTTATATCTTGATTTATATGTTTTAGGAGATGATGCATTGATAAGTTAGGTGTCTTTCATGCAGACCAAATATCTATTTGTCTTGATCCATATCTGAATTAAGGGTGAGGTTGGCGCCGTTAAACTGGTTTAAGCCCTCCAGTAAAATATTTTACTGACCGTTCCAAGGCGGTACTTCTTTTGGGGATCTTTTATGTTTTTGTTCTGTCTTGTGTTTGCTATGTCTTTGTGCGCGTCTGTTTATATGTGCTTTGTGGTCACCTGCTGGGAAAGGGCTGACCTCTTGGCTCTCGTTTGTGGTGTCTACTGTGAGTTTGTCACTTTCCCATTGGTATCCTGGGTCAGGTGTGGTACTTGATTGTATCGATTCCTGATCTTTGCACCCTTTCTTTCTTTCACTGGCAAGCCGATGATGGGCCACCATAAATGATGGCTTGGTAGCTTTGTGATTTGTCTAGGGATCAGGACCAGTATTGCTAAGAAACCCTATATTTTTGTAATTTTTCCCCTGCCCCCCCCCCCCCTCTGGTAGCTTTACTTCGTTTGTCTTCCTTGTGTCTTGTGATCATGGCTCTTCCTCACAGTGCCGTGGGTTGGTCTTCAGTGTGTGGCTGTGGTATTTTCTGATCATACTCACTTTGTGTTTCTATCATCAGTTCAAAAACTAGCACTGACAATATTGAGTTAGTCTTCTAAATGTAGGGGTGAAAGGTTCAAGAACAACAGCCTGATGTTTGCCAGAGAGACAATATCAGCCTATCATGAGTGTGAGGGTAGAAAAATCCATCCCAGGGGCCGCCGTTTGGCATCACGAGGCTTGCCGAGTGATGACAAACGGTGATCCCAAGGGAAGGATTTTTCTATCCTATCCTGTTCTTTTCTTGCTCACCACTGTTTTTAATTAATTAATTTATTTATTTTAAAATAAGCTTCCAAAAGTCCCTGAATACGCAAGATACAATTTCGCATGATGACGTTTCTTGACTTCCTGGGTAAGATAGCATGGGTAAGATCAGATTTTCTATCTTGGGGTAAAATCTCAGATATCCTTATCTGGTGTGCAAGAAAATAAGAGTCTATCATGAGTACAAGGATGTGATAGAAAAAAAAACTCCTGAAGATCACTCACTCGCATCAAGAGGCTTGCTGATTGATGGAGAAAAGGTGATCCCAAGGGGTGGATTTTTCTATCCCATCCTCACACAATTTATGGGTTCTTTTTTCCTGTTAACCATTTAAGTATCTCGCTTTATTTTGGAAAAGCATGAAAGGCTTCTAGAACATTCTAAACACACTCAGATGCGACAAGTATGTAATATTGTGACGTCATTTTTAACATGACAATGACGTCGCTGATCAATGTGTGGTCAGCATGCAGACAACATGCGGCTGTACGTTTTACATATTTCACATTAGTCCATACCAGGTATGCATGTGAGATAGATAGAATCCATCATTGGTGTTCAGCGGGTACAGGAAAATCTCAGCCCTAGGACCCAGTGCTCCAGTGGGAAACGAGACTTGCTGAGTTTCCCACTGAATGCTGGACTCAAGAGTTGGGATTTTCCTGGTGCCACTGGACAACAATAATCAATCATTTTTCTCACATACCAATTTTACATTTGGCTTTGTATTTTACAAGCATTTGTTGTTGATGTCACTGACTTGATGTTTACAATGATGTGCTTTACTGTAAAAAGATCAACCAGTAGTTTATTGGCCAAGGTGTCACTGCTTACATAACTTTATGGCCATTTGGACAAAATGAATTTACTAAAACTTGCCTACCAACAACAGTACGCAAATCCACGTGTACCACAATAGCATTTTCTCTAAACAATTTATTAAGAATGAGAAGTGACTTTTGAAAATTTCTTTCTAGTGTCTGCATGTTAGACAGAATTTCGTAGACTGTTGTATCATCTGCGTTCAAGTCTGTATACATTACAACATTTTAGACATTAAAGAAGAGTCATTTTAATGAATATCAGAACTATGAGAGAGTTTTATACATCTGACATTACTTCTCAGCTAACTTAATTTTAATACTACTAGGCCACCAGTCTTATCTTAAGTGGCAATGCTGATATGAATATCTGACATCATTGTGACATTGTGTTAACCTAGTAAACACTGTCTACCTGCCTTTACACCAAACACGCATCGATGAAACAAATTTTGAAAAATGTTTAAAAGACATCGTTTTAAGCAGGTTATTATGTTTATATGTCTATCAACTTCGTTAATAAGAATGGATGTGTACAACCACCCTAAAAGCGCTACAAAACACTTACAGCAAATGACATTTTCAAACTGTATCTCTTTCTTGTAAAACAAATAATCCTTTATATTACATGCAAATAATGTGCTAACAGTAGATTATCTAAACGGAATATCAAGCCAGCTTCCCCCTAAAATGTTATAAGAACATCGCACCATATGTGCTCTGCTGTAATCACAAAATGCGCGGATCCAGAAAGTTTTGTCAGAGGGGGTCCAACTCTGACGATTTTTTTTTGTTGCTTTTTTAATTTAAATGACTGGGATATAAAGAGTGATCCCAATACCGCTAAAAGCGGGCCATCATCGTCTCGCCAGCGAAATGCCATTTAAATGACGTTTCGCTGTCCGGCTGAAGGTGGCCCAACATTGAATGCTGGCTTGGTAGCTTTATGATTTTCCAGGTGATCGGAACCAGTATTACTAAAACCCCCTATATTTTTGTGATTTTTAGGGGGCGTAGACCTCCTACCGCCCCCTCTCGATCCGCCCATGCACAATGAGCAACTTGATTTTGTCAAACTTTTCCAAGTATTTCTATAAAATGCTGGTGATTTTTATGATAGTCAACAGTGATGAATCTGATGAGGTGTCACAGAATGCGGTGTCTGATCTGGTTCTACACTGTTTGCAAATGCCCGATTTTGGCCGCAAAGCTCAAACAGGTTAAAGCTGCATAGTCTGTAACTATTGATCTTTTAATTTTAGAACTAATATTTCTATTTTCAAGAACACAGTAAAAAAACTAAAATTCAGGTATACATTTTACCAATTTCGTAAATCTTAACAAATTATCAGTATCAAAACAACAGCATTTATGTTAAATTACCTGTCTATAATTATTTGAGGGACGCAAATAATTACCAACAAGAGAAAAACACACCTGTTTTATAAGATAATTCACTTTCCCGTGCAGTTTTCAGCTATAGTGAACAGATTTATTGTGAAAACATAACTTAATTCTACTTTTACAAATGATTTAAAAAGAAAATAAAAACATTCGAAAAATGTTCATAGTTGCAGACTTAGTCTCTTTAAACCGTATGCTGCCAATAGTTTTGTCATGGAGTGTTGTCTGCCTTTTACGTCTGCTGCCTATATTCAAGATGATAACAGACTAGATTATATTATGTAAGTAAACACTATGAACACTGATCAGACTGATCCTAATCTACGTCAATATCCCATAGGCCAGGAACTTTAACTTTTAAGGTCAAGATAATTCCTTGAGAAATTATTTTAGCACCAAGTACAGGGTTGTGTAGTGTAATTAACCATAAAAAAGTCCTCAAAATATATCGGTGCCAAATTTGAGAAAATTAAGATTTAAGATTTTATCATTAATGGGTGGGGTACCTGAAAAATGGAAAAAATGATTTTTGACAAAATATGCTTATAAATTTCACATTCTTTATAACCAAATGCTGAATAAATCAGGTGTGGATGGTTTTCCGATTATATATGTGTAAACTGAGTGGTCAGCAGAGAGCCTATACGTTTCCATGGCAACCCACAATCCTAAATAATGGGGTGTGCTAACAAAAATATGCAATTCATCCTAAAATACCAAATTTGAAACCAAATTATTTCTTAGTTATCTAACATGTTCCTGACTGTTCGATATTCAAATTATCTAATTTGTATATACATGATTATTTATGAGAATATGAGAAATTAGAGAAAATTGCAGGAAATTAAGGGGTTATACCTACAAAATATCCTGTATCTCAACTGCTAATTAAACTACAGGTCAAAAATTGGTACAAATTGATGCTTAGACATTGTCCCTTTACTGTGGTTTAATATGCAAATTACCTTATTTTCATATCCATCAATGTCAATGAAAACATTAGAAATAAGAGAAAATTCTAAGAAAAACTACGGGGGTATACCTACAAAATTGATTATATCTCAGCTACCAATTTCCCTATATACCAAACATGGTACCAAACTGATACCAAGATACAATCCTTTTACCCAGTGGTTAAACATGCAAATAATTTGCCTTAAATATCTATGATTATTGATAAAAACATAAGGTATTATAGAAAAACCACTGAAAAAATTAAGGGGGTAGCACTACAGAATTACTCTTATCACAACTACTAGTTGCCCTGAGTTACCGAACTTGGTTCTGAATTGATGCTAAGACACATTTCTTTTATTCATTGGTTCAACGTGAGAGTAATCTAAATTTGATATTCTAGATTATTAAAGAGAACATAAGAAATCACAGAAAAATCACAGAAAAATTAAGGGGGTATACCTACAAAATTACTAATATCTCAGCTGCTAATTGCAACAGAGCAGCAAACATGGTATTAACATATTACTAAGACATAGAGCCTAAACCATATATTTTCCTTATTGGAAATATTTGAATTGCAGACTCAACATTATTAATAAAAATATTAGAATTGAGAAAAAAAAATGAAAATTTTATAGCAATGTACCCACAAAAAAAGACGCTCTGCCAGCCAAGATGGCCACCAGAGCTCTAGATAAGAAATATTTTAAACAACAAATGAACCACATTGTACTGGTCAAATTGGAAATCATTTCATTCCTTGAAAGGCCTTCTACTAAAGCTACCCAACCAGTTCTGCTCTTCTGAACATTATAATCACCAGAGCTAAAAATAGAACTCTTTACACAACATCTGATCTATTGATCCAGATTTAGAGTAATTACAAAAAATGTCACAGATTGACCTGTGTTCCTTATATTGCTCAAAATCAGTCAACTATGCTTAACAAAGTGCCCCCAGGGCTACGATTCAGGTGAGCGTTCCAGAGCCACCCATGATTGCCCTCTTGTTCAATAGTATATGGGAATTCCCCTTTTCAAGCCATATTTTCCCATAATCCCATATATAAATATTTTAGAAAACAAATCAGACCTACCTACCTTATTTTAATTTTTCATGCAATAGTAAACTCGAATTTTTTGGCCTAAGTAATTTTGTATGTATACTCTCCCATTTTTTCTGCGATTTTTCTATCATTTCCAATGTTTCATAAATTCATATGAACATTTTTACATTTCCAATGCGAGTCTTTAAATGAACCTTTACATTTGAGGTGTTGTTCATACCCTCATGAACAAATTGATTTAAGCCACACCCACATACGCGCCATTTGAGCGGACCAACGTCAACGCCATCCAATAAAGTTGCTTGTTTACTTAGGTTTGCGTGACGTTGAACGCATATCACCATGACGTTAAGCGCGGATATTTGGCGTTTTTGCTATTCCAAACCCTCCGTTATGTCTGATTTAATTCAAAATCTTTGTCAAACCAGCCAAGTTAGGTTAATTGAAAATTGATACTTGACTGATAATATAAAATGTAAATATAAGTAATAAATTTAATTTTTGAAGAATTATGGAACCATGACTACTTCTGGTCTCTTACAAAGTTTACGTGAAAGGGCTTCACTTACTTTGCAAGAGACCCGAAGTATTCATGATTCCATGAACATTCCAAAAATCAAATTCATTTCTTAAATAAAATGAGATCATATGCATATTGAACCACATGGTATAAGGACTATGTCTAAGCATCATTAAGAGCCGAGTTTGGTTTTTAGGTCATCTAGCAGCTGCGATATGAGTAATTTTGAAAACATACCCACTTATTTTTTCTGAGATTTGTCTATTATTTACAATATTTCATTGATATCTGTGAATATATAAATTAAGTCAAAAATCAGGTAAAAGAATTTTGAGATATGAGTACGCCTTTTTTTCTGTTTTTTTTTTCCTTTTTACAAATTTTCTCTTACTTCTATAATTTTCAGTAATATTGATGGATATGACAATTAGGTAATTTACATATTTAACCAGAGTAGAAGAGCTTTGTCTCAGCATTAATTTGGTACCAGTTTTGTATACCAGTGCAATAAGTAGCTGAGTTGTATACTCCATTTTTCCTGAGTTTTCTCTCTATTTCTCAGGTTTTCGTATATATTCATGAATACTCAAATAAGAAAATTGCATACCGGACAGTCCATTTTACAAGTTTTCATAAATATTCATGAATATGCAAATGGGATAGTTTACATCTAAAACCACCAGATGAAAGACCTTGTCAAATTGTATCACGTATGATATAACAACATACAATGTACATCAGTGATGTCTTTGGGCTGAAATCAGTTAACCTACAGGTATTTTTCCAATTTTCCCGCATTTTAAAGTTCTAATTAATATTCATGAATATTCAAATTAGTAAATTTGCATATCGGACCATGTAATGTAAGGTCTATGCCTGGGCTTTAATTTGGTACCACGATTAGTAGTCTAGACTGAGAAGCAGCTGAGATATGGTTGTTTTTGTAGGTATACCCCCATTTGGGAGAAAGCATTATGGGTTGCTATGGAAACCATGCATTTAGACATTGCTAAAATAAGTTTTTTTGGGATACAAATTTTTGGGGCATGATTGGGGTTCCAATGAGCAATTCAACACCCATGGAAACTTGTCCTGGGGTAGCAAGGTAGGTCAAATTAGATCCTATGGTACCAGTAACATGATATTAATTGCTTGTTTTCAGCGATTTTTCTTCATTTTTCACATTTTTTCCATCCCCTAAAAATACCATTTACCCTCGGATTTTTTTGAGGACTTTTTTCTATAAAACATGACACCTTTCCGATACTAAAACTGTTGATAACATTTCTCAAGGAATTAGTTGCGGGTTAAGAGTCTTTCTCAGCTAAATGTACTGGCCTGC
>OZ026523.1:29154872-29208795 GCA_964019695.1 Loripinus fragilis
TGAAAGATATACTCAACTACAAAAGAAACCCATCAGTCACTTCTAGGGGCAATTATGGAAATCCGAATTAAGAAATGAAAATATTTTTATACCATTTTCAATAGCAAGTAGTTCTGTATCATTCCATTAAAAATGTAACAGAGTTACTTAAATCTGTTCATGCTATTCGCCAGTGTTTAGAAAAGGGGTCATTTTCAAAAATGACAAGTTTTTTTATTTGAGAATGAATATCTCGTTCCCTCCTATAGCAGTTCACTTGGGTTAAAATCGTCCAAAAACAGACATGACCCTCTCCTGCAGCAATAACTGCCTAATAACGAGGTCGAACCAAAAGCCTGTGACGCCGCACAAGGTTCTTGGGAATCCACGCCCATTCTTCATGGAGAGCAACCTAGAGATGTTGAAGATTCTAAGTTTGCATTGAACGATCCCGGATGCGTCGCCAGAGCTCATCCAACAACTGCTCTATCGTAATGAGATCTGGGCTAGCTAAACTTACGTGGTTTGTTTTGGCTTCTGCACACACTCGATGGCCTCGTCAGAGAGGGGCATACCAGTTATTGGACGAAGTGAACTGATTAAGACTAGAACTCGAGTGAAAACCAAAAGTCTGAAACTTGTCATTTTTAGAAATGACCCCTTGCCTATACACTGACGTACAGAAGGTGTTTAAGTAAAACTGTAACATTATTCAATAATTTGATGCATAATTGATTGTTAAAGAATATGGTATAAACTATATTTTGATTTCTTAATTATTTTACCATAATTGCCCTAAAAAGTGACTGATGGGTTTCTTTTGTAGTATATATGTCACTTTGTGTAAATGAATGTGTCAGTATGCTTTCGTACATATACACACACTAAGATAACAATATTTTGTGATGGGATGAGCAAATTTATTAGCTGATATTGATAAAGTAAAGAAACAATACCAACTGTGGATGTTTAATCAACAACCAATTTAAACCGAATAGAATTTTCCATTCTCATTAATTTTATGGGTCGTTGCATGGTATTTTTTTTTATTTTTGTTCAAATTTTAATGGAACATTCTGTAAATAAACAGTGGATACCCTGGTCTGTGGCGTCCCATCTGGGTCTGTACTGTCTGTCTATGTTCCACAGAAAGGATGCTAGGTTTGTGTTCTTTGAAGACCAGAAGCCTCAAAATGGGTACTTGGCAAACAGTGAAGATCCAGATGAAATGCCACATCATGTGGCATTTCACCAGGGTCTGCATTGTTTGCTAAGTCAAAATCAGTCTTCAGAGGAAGACATATAATATTTGTTGGAAATGATTACCTGTGACTCCTCAATATATACAATGGACTATCCCAACTTAACTGTATCAAACTTTATGGGAAATTACATTGGTTGAAAAAGGGTTAAGTTATGAATGAGACCTTCATTGAAAGGGAATATGCTTGCTGGGTAAGATCTTACCTTGTCAATTGTATGATTGTCAATCCATTTCTTTATCTCCTTTGTCGTGCTGCTTTTGCCAGAGACGGGTCGACTTCCAAGAGGTTCGCCCACACGACCTAATTTACGATTCATCTTGTTGTCAGCATATGTTCGGCTACTTGTCGTCCCATCTTTCCGTGAATAAACGCAAGTTCCTCTAGGTTTTCCTACCCGCCCTAGACGTCTATTTACTGGATTATCTGCGTATACAGCTACATTTTCTTTGACACCAGAGCCAGACCCACTGCCTACTGGTGTGCTGCTGTTTCCTGTGCTATTTTTGGATATAACGCAACTTCCTATAGGCATGCCTGCTCTCCCTTCTCTTCTGTTGTAGGCGTTATCAACGTACGTTTTTGTACTTCCACTGGCTCCAGAATATGTTGAACTTCCGGCTGCGCTTATTCCACTACTCAAACTTCCACCACCACCACCACCACCACTACTTCGTGAAATCACATGACTTCCTACAGGCTGGCCAACTCGTCCAACACTCCTGTTGTACGCATTATTAACGTAATTTTTCGGCATGATCTGTTTAAAAGTAAAAAGGAAACTTCTAGCCTCAAATATCATACAACAAAGGGAGTAGTAATGGGTCCATTTTTTTAAGCATGAAAAGAACTTAGAATTTTTCAGGCTAAAAAATGGACCCATGGATGACTACCCTGGTAAGCTTGAGTGACTAGCTGTGAATAACTTAGTTTATTTTTGAGGAAATTCTGGTTGGGTCTATGATTATGATAGTTTCCTGAGCTATTGGGGAATAACTTAGTTTATTTTGGGGATTATTCTGGCTGGGTCTATGATTGTGATAGTTTCCTGGGTTATTGAGAAATAACTTAGTTTATTTTTGAGGACTAGTCTGGTAGGGCCTATAATTGTAATAGTTTCCTGGGCTATTTGGGAAACAACTTTATTTGAGAGGTATTGAAAGGTTCTGCTGTGGTGATATATATAAAATAACTTAGTTAATTTCAGCTTTGAAAATAACTTAGTCAATTTATCTAGAGTAGGTCTGTACTTAGATATGATTAGGCTGCTTGAAGGTATTTAAGAATTATACAATTTCAGATTCTTTCATGAAGTCGTATTTAATAGCTAGTATCTATCTTATGATTAAGTTAGAGCTTCTTTTGATATCTTAGATAATCATCATTGGCATGTAATAGTATTGGGTTGAATGATCAGATGTTGATAAATGTGTCCATATCGCTTGAGATGTGGATGTAATGTGGACCTTATCACGTAAAATGTGGATGCTATGTGGATCCACCACATCTCCACAATTTCAATGTGGATGTAATGTGGAGCAATGTGGATGTATTTTGGTGCAATGTGGATGTCTACATTTCAAATGTGAATAAATGCATATATATTGCGGGTCAGAATAATGGAGATTTACGTTCATTCTTGGATAAATACGAATTATATGTGGACCACCACACTTATAATGTGGATCCACCACATCTCCACATCTTGACAATGTGGATCCACCACATCTCCACAATGTGAAGTTTCCTCACCTACACATTTGACAATTTGACTTATACCCTCTCTCCAATCAATCCCTGGTAGGCTTGAGCATTGAGCTGTGAATAACTTTTTGGGCCATTCTGGCTGGTGTATGATTGTGATAATTTCCAGCTTTGAAAATGACCTAGTCAAATTTAGCTTTGAAAATAACTTAGTCATTTGAGTGGAATAAAGGTCCTTCTGTGATGATATATAAAATAACTAAGTAAAATTCATGAGTCCTAATTAAATGTTGTATTTCTGTCGGTAGTTGATATGCCATAAACAGAAAAATGTTGGCTCTCTTGCTACTTCCATGATGTGATACCTGAAGATGAATTAGTTCTAACGTGATAAGATAGCAATTATCTTAAGCTTTTATAGGGTGAAAAAATTTTGAAAATCGGTCCAGGCAAACTCAAGATATTGCGAAAATATGATTCTACTTTTTTTGAAATCCGGTTCTTGCTATTTCATGCCAATGAATTATCTCCCTTGAATAAGAAAATTGAACAGTAAAAAATATGCGAAATTTTGTCAAATTTGTAATATCTCCGGTATTTATAATCCGATTGACTTTAGTCCAGTAGAAAACCAGAATGACCTGGAACTTGATTTTAAAGTTTGTTTCTTTGTTGATTCTTGTTGTTGAGGCAGTGTACTTGATAAATCCAACTGATGCCACTCTGGCATCATTGAGCGTTTTGAAATATTCAAGATGGCGTCCAAGATGGCCGTCAGTTAGGCTCCTAAGACCTCTATGATCAACATACTCGATCAAAAGCATTTTATTTTTGACTTTTCATGGATGTTTCAGAGGCTAAATGTTACAACCAATTAAATTGGACATTATTTTGATTCAGAAGGTTGAAATATTAAAGATGGCGTCAAAAATGGCAGTCAGTTTGGCTTCTAAGACCTATATGACCGACGTACTCGATAAAACACTTTAGTTTGACTTTTTATGGATGTTTAGAGGCTAAATGATATAAACGATCAAATAAGAACATTGTTTTGATTCGATTCAGACGGTTGAAATTTGAAGATGGCGTCCAAGATGGCCGTCAGTTAGGTTCCTAAGACCTATCTGACTAAAAAACTTGATATAAAGCATTTCAATTTTGACTTTTTATCGATGTTTAGATGCCTAATAATACAAACGATTAAAATGAAGCATTCACAGATTTGATTCACAAGGTTGAAATTTTAAAGATGGTGCCCAATATGGCCGCCATTTTAAGCAAAATTCAGCCTGAAATCAAATTCGCAGTTAGTAACTATTTTCTGATAGTTTTCAGTTGTCTTTGGAGAATTTGACTGACATGTTATTGTTGTTTTCCAGCGTTGTAAAATATCTAAGATGACGTCCAAGATGTCAGCAATAACAGGGTGGGGAATCAAATAGTTTTGGCTATGATACAATGCACGGAAAAAATAACAGACCCTTATTTTTCGTAATGGTAATGTTTTTTGCCTTTGTTCTGAGAATCGTATCCATCAATACATGTACCATGTACATGTACTTTCCAGACCACTTTTGGCCAGATCTGATAATATCATATTATTCTCATAAAAATTCTTACTTTGGGAAAACATATCTTCAAAAAATGAAGTGATAAATGACAGGGTATACTGAACGGACGATATCACTGAAAACTTTGTGACCGAGTGTTTGATCAAAGTACAAACCTTTTTGAATGAATATGCGGAAAAAAGTCAGCTGGATGGATGGATAAAATTTACAAACAAAAAATACTTATGGATTGTATCTACACAAAAACACCCCTTAGTAAGGTATCTGCATGCTGCAGATGTTCAATGCCATCTTGACTGCCGGTTTGTTCGGGTCTGAATGCCCGGTGCAATTGTAATAACCATTACTACTACTCTGGTCTGTTGCAAGTGCAACAGACAACTCTGGTCTGTTGCAAGTGCAACAGACAACAAAGATGGTTGTATATTGCTATAACAAATGTGGATGCTGGTCCAGTGTTTGTGTATCAGACATGCATGCTTGTAGGCACAAATTTACAGATAT
Source organism: Loripinus fragilis (assembly GCA_964019695.1). Classification (NCBI taxonomy): domain Eukaryota; kingdom Metazoa; phylum Mollusca; class Bivalvia; order Lucinida; family Lucinidae; genus Loripinus; species Loripinus fragilis. The sequence goes on from OZ026523.1 coordinate 29,159,893, forward strand.
GGCTGTTGGTTAGATTCAACTGTTAAAGACATGGAAAATGGCCAATACAATTGTTACAGACATGGCTGAATGTCGGGTGCAAACGTAATATACATGGATCCTGATAAGATGAAACTGAAACAGACGTGCATGCTGATAGTATGCAACTTATACATTGATGCTAGTCACGTGCAACTGTAAAAACATGCATGATAGTCTTGTGCAATTGTGCTTACGAGCCAGTTAGTTGGGTATGAGCACATAACTGCGGGTCTGAGGCAAGTGTAACATATATACCTGCTGGTTCAGCCACACAACTACAGATGTGCTTATAAGTCAGTTGCAACCAATTAAACATATCTGCTGGTAGATGCAACTCTAACAGACATGCATGCTGGCCGAGTTTAATTGAAACCGGTGTGCCAGGTGGTCGGGTGCAACTGCAACAAACATGCTTGTTGGTTCAAGGCAACGCTTAAAACATGGGTACTGCAACATGCCTGCTAGTACGGTGAAGCTGTTACAGACATAACTGCTTGGTTTCAGACATGTGTGCTGGTCCAGTGCCACACAATCAAACACACGTAATGGTAAATATGTTCTTAAAAGGGTATCCTTTGGAAGCGAAGACTGCACCAAAGAACTGAAATTAGAGTGTGCATATTTCCTGGGCCAGACTAGCTAGTTTCTGCCATTTAAGCTTCATCAGTGACCCTCTAATAGTTTCAAAGTTCCACAATGAAACCCATGATCCCAAAGGACAAGAAAATAAAATCTACACTATAGTGAAGGGCAGGGAGACGTTCTACCGCCGCCACACAGTCCCAGTCACCAGCTGTAGTGAAGTCTGCTGACCCTGTAGTAATGATGCCTGGGCAGCAGGTAGGGCAAAAGTAGAACAGACATGCACACTGGCCGGATGTAACTTGAAAAGACATGCCCGCTGATCCAGTGCAACAGTACCCAGCATTCCTATTAGTTGGGTTCAGTTGTAACATACATTATTGCTGGTTCAATGTAACTAACACGCATGACTGCTGGCCCCGAGTCTCGTTAAACAGCATGTGTGCTGGTTCAGTACCACATTATTAAACACATGTGATGTTAAGGATGTTGGATATGATGCGCTGGTGGCATTACATGGCCACTGTTCAGTGAAACTTCAACAGATATGCCTGTGGACTTGGTACATGCCGCCTGGTTCACTGGAAATCAAAGAGAAAAGCTACTTGATCGATGCCCCTCCGTTAGACATGCCAACAAACAATGTGAAACTTTATCAGCTAAGACTGCTACAGTGTCAATAAAATATACATGCCGTGTAGAGAGTTGTTATGTCGCTGCAGCTGCAACATATATGCCTGCTGGCCTAGAGTTACTGTCGCAAACACCGCTGCTGTTCAAACATGCCTACTGGTTGAGTGCTGCTGCAAGATGGATGCTTGTTGGACTGTGGCCACTCACTCAGCTTGCCTGCTGACCTTTTATCACTCAATATTGCATGTCTGCTGGCATTGTGCTTCTCTATCTGCTATACCTGCTGGTAGGGTGTCTCACTATCAGCCATGTCTGCTGTTATGGTGTCTCACTATCAGCCATGCCTACTGGTGTGGTGCTTCATTATAGGTCATGCATTTTGGTTTGGTACATCACTATCAGCCATGCCTGTTGGTGTGGTTCCTCACTTGGTCATGCCTTCTGGTATGGTGCCTCACTGTAGGCCATGTCTTCTGGTGTGGTGCCTCACTATAGGCCATGCCTGTTGGCGTGGTACCTATACTATAAGCCATGCCTGCTGGTCGGTTTTGCACTTCAATCCACATTTTGACTAGTTGAGCACAGACAGAAAAGAAATGGCTTCACGACTGGTGCTACTCTTACAGAGGTGCCATTACATCAGACATGTTTGCTGATCCAGTACCACTCTCAGGTATGCCTGCTTGTACAGTGCAACTCTATCAGACATGCATGCTAGGTTCATTTATTCAGATACACGTGTTTGTGATGTGCTTCTCCATCAGGCAAGAAATCTAGTATGTTACAAATCCACCAGACATGCCTACAGGTTAAATGCCGCTCTCACAGGTTTGTAAAACTTATCAGCTACCATCCTGGACGCGATCTTGAATATATCAAATTGTGAGTACTGCATTAGCTGCATCACTGGGATGTTACAAGGATGATAACTGTAACTCAAGAATCAGTAAAATCAGCATTTTGTATGCGAATCTCTGGAGTTTGCCGGTCTCAGGGAAAAGTTTCTTATATTTTTGTAATAAACTGCCATTTTGGCGGCCATTTTGTATAGATTCTTATTTCAATTTTATATTTTTGTCATAAGCTAAATGTTTTCAACTAGATTCCAACGTCATATTTAAGGAAAAAATGGGTTTGAAACATTTTTCCATATCACACAATTTTTTAACATAATTTGCCTCCATCTTGGACGCCATCTTGAATATATTGAAATGCTCAATGATGCCAAAGTGGCATCACTCGGATTTATCAAGGAGAATATATGCACTACCAGAATCAACAAAGAAAAAAAGTTTAAAATCAAGTTCCAGGTCCTCCTAAAATTCGCTCAAATTCTGCCAGACTACTTCAAATTTTTACCATAAGATAGCTCTTATATTCAAGTTATCTATTTTGTGTTTTTGTGGCCGTGTTCCTTGGCTGTACCAGTACTGGCCGGGTGGGTTTATGCTTTTTGTGGATCTATGTCTGGGAACTCCCGAAGGCTCAACCGGCAGTGGTTCTGGTTTTTAAGCATATCAGAAGACGGGGCAACGGCTTAAAGTCTCATCCGACAGACTGGGAGAAGCCGGGAATCGAACCTGCGACCCCTGGTTTACAAGACATAGGTTTATCCCCTACACCACGGTGGCTTCTATTTTACATACTATAAAGGCATGATAACTATTATGGGATGGTGTATGCAAATTTGAGACACCATTTCAAACTCATTTTGTTATAGGATAACTTTATATATGAATCGCAAATATTTGCTTATTATGTCAGAAGAGATATATGTTGAACACAAATAACTGACCACTGGTACTATATACGTCCGCCGAGGCCCGTAGAGAAGCTTTGTGCTTCAGAAACTGTTGAATATGCATTTAAAAAGGTAGAGCAGCTTCGGCTGTTTAAGGGTGCCAACCTTCGGGTTGGAGTGGCTCCGCCTCAAATTCTCTGGTCCATAGAGACATGCAGGAATTTGACTTGTATCTGAGACAGTTTTAATCGCCAGGGATTCCGAGGTTAGGATAGTACTGGGGGAGTAATGGTGCTGTTTATACAGTGCCTGATACTTCTTGCAATTTTTTTCAAAAAATGTAGTCTCGCCTGACACTTTAGTCCTAGCGAAAAAACTTGAGAACTAATGATTTTGTCTGCCACATTGTAAAAATTTCAGTAGTTTGGCTAATGGAAACTATTTGATCGGATGACATTCTAGTAGTTTTGCATATCAAAAAAAAAATTGAAAACTAGTATTCTTGACTGAGGATTTTTCTGAACTTATGGAAAATATTTGATCGAATGAAAAATTCAAGTAGTGATTACGCTTGATGAAACAATTTTGAGAGTTTTCAGATTTCAGAAAATCTAGGTTTTCCCCACAGTATAAAAGCTGATTTATTTTGCTATCAGTATAAATATGATGGTTCTGGTTGACACTTCTTATTGTTCTTCGAACACTTTAATCTCAGTAAGACAGAAAAATACAAGCTGCAATGATGATATGAAAACACCTGCATCTAAAAGATTAACTAAATATTATATGAGCTTTGGACAAATTCGATCTCTGATAAAAAGGCTGAGTACAGCGTTGGATAGTAAACTCAAGCAAGGAAGACCTCCAAAGTACTGTAGAATGTGCCATAGAGAACTTTGTAAGCTGGTAGGAAACCAACTTGAAAGAATGTCATTAGAAAAGAAATGTTTGAAGGGAAGAAATATAATGGAGCAAAGATGTGATAAAAGAAAGAATTTATCTTCTGCTTAAGAGAACAGCAAAAAAAGAAAATGCAGTCCTCTCTCAAGTGTTGCAACAAAAGAAGTACGTGCAAATAATAAAGAGTAGAAATTGTCATATTTTTGTGATAAATATTGACAAAACTGTGTGTTTGTATGTCACTACTGGTATATAAAGGATACAATCAAGGAGAAGCTGTTCATTTACCAAAACGATTCAATGGGTCAGCATCAGTGTCCAAAGTGTGAACGACAGTTTGCAAGATCAGACAGTTTGAGACGACATCTGACAAGTGGTATCTGCAGTGAAGATATGGAGTCAGAAACAATGTCAGAAAATGAAGAATCTACTATGTCTGAAGAATCTGATGCAGAGACTTCCAGAAGTCATCAAAAGGAAGACATCTTTGGGAAATATGAAGATAAAGATTATGGTATTCATGACGATAGTGATACAGACTATACTGATGTAGACCATGAAGACCAACATTATTCTAGAAAAAAGAGCAAGTTTGATCCTTGGACATTTTTTGTTAATAGAGCTCATAGTAAACTACAGGACACAATCAATGAAGGTATACAACATGTAATAGAGAAAAATCCAAACATGAACACAGATGAAGCAGAGGAGGTCACTTTCGATAAACTAGAACCAAGATACAGAGCAGAAGCCATTGGTCAATACAAGGCCTTCCTTAAATTTTCCAAGGCAGTGAAGAAAGATCCCTTGCACAAGAAGATAACAGATACAGCAAAACGACTACGAGATGAAGATGACTTTGATGAGGATGACGCTTCGAAATATGCTATCAAAAAACGAAGATACCTCTTGGATGGGAAACTTGAAGAATTTGACCCACCAACCTATTGCTTAGGTGAAGATAATGAATCAGATTCATTACAACAGAGTTCAGGATCAAAATATGCACCAAGTCAGCTGCAACAGATCAACTCTGGATCAATATATACTCAAAGTCAACTTCCAAAAAGGCCCTGGATCAATGCTTAAAACATTCTACTTGCAATCTACTTTGTATGATGGCATATATTCTTTAATTTCTCTTATTGTAAACAATGAACAGAGGGACAGCCCTAATCCTCTGTCATTGTAATCAGTTATAGTTAGCTGGGCAATAACTTAAAGAAATGTTCGCAGTCTTTGTTGTTCTTTTATTAAACATAAGTAGTAGTAAGCTTGAGAGGGCTAGCTATACACTAGTAAACGCTACAAAGTAATGCGTTTAAGATGTGAGGTCTTGATTGACCAAGAGACTCTAAGACGCATAGAACTTAGTAGTCTTGACTGTTACACACACCATATATCACCACAAACTATACCCCTAAAATGACTAAGTTATTTCCAAGCTAAATTAACTAAGTTATTTTATATATCACCAGAGCAGAATCTTTATCCCCCTTAAAATGACGAAGTTATTTCCCCAACAGCCCAGGAAACTATCATAAGCATAGGCCCAACCAGAAGAGTCCTCAAAAATAAACTAAGTTATTCTCCAATAGCCCAGGAAACTATCACAATCATAGGCCCAACCAGAATAGACCTCAACAATAAACTAAGTTATTTCCAAATAGCCCAGGAAACTATCATTTTCACAAGCCAACCAGTGGATATGACCAGAAAACTATGACAATCACAGGCCTAACCAAAATAGACCTCAAATAAAGTAAGTTATTCCCCAACAGGAAACTATCATAATCACAAGCCCACAAGTGGATATGACCAGAAAAACTATTACAATCACAGACCAGAATAGACCTCAAATAAACTAAGTTATTCTCAATAGCCCAAGAAACTATCACAATCATAGGCCCAACCAGAATGGCCCAAAAAGTTATTCACAGCCCAATGCTCAAGCCTACCAGGGATTGATTGGAGAGAGGGTATAAGTCAAATTGTCAAATGTGTAGGTGTAGAAACTCCACATTGTGGAGATGTGGAGATGTGGTGGATCCACATTGTCAAGATGTGGAGATGTGGTGGATCCACATTTTAAGTGTGGTGGTCCAAATAGAATTCGTATTTATCAAAGAATGAACGTAAATCTCCATTATTCTGACCCACAATATATATGCATGTATTCACATTTGAAATGTGGAATTCCACATTGCTCCACAATACATCCACATTGCTCCACATTACATCCACATTGAAATTGTGGAGATGTGGTGGATCCACATTGCATCCATATTTTACGTGTGAAGGTCCACATTGCATCCACATCTCAAGCGATATGGACACATTCATCAACATCTGATCATTACACGCCAATACTATTACACGCCAATGATGATTATCTAAGATATCAACAGAAGCTCTTTTTAATCATAAGATTGATACTAGCTATCAAATACGACTTCATGCAAGAGCCTGAAAAAGTATAATTCTTAAATACTTTCAAGCAGCCTAATCATATCTAAGTACACACCTACTCTAGATAAATTGACTAAGTTATTTTCAAAGCTGAATTTGACTTAGTTATTTTATATATCACCACAGCAGAACCTTTTAATACCTCTCAAATAAAGTTATTTCCCAAATAGCCCAGGAAACTATTACAAAGCAGTCAAAAATAAACTAAGTTATTTCTCAATAGCCCAAGAAACTATCACAATCACAAACCAACCAGTGGATTTGACCGGAAAACTATCATAATCACAGCCCCAGTCAGAATAGAATTCAAAAATAAACTAAGTTATTTTCCAATAGCCCAGGAAACTATCACAATTATAGGCCCTACCAGAATAGACCTCAAAAATAAACTAAGTTATTCACAGCTAGTCACTCAAGCTTACCAGGGTAGTCATCTATGGGTCCATTTTTTAGCCTGAAAAATTCTAAGTTCTTTTCAGGCTTAAAAAAATGGACCCAAAGTGACACCCATTACAACTAAAGGGCCACAATTGGGCTGAATTCAATTGATATCGCATATGATAATTTTACTCTTAATTCAATATTTTATCAAGAAAAAACATGCACTTCAATATCAACTACATAGTCTTTGTTCCACCATCTTGTACGAGTATGAGAATGCAAATAATTGTTGGTATTTGGGTACTTGTGAGCATGATGGATTTCATGCCTGATAAATGGTGAGCACGAAACAGGTATTTTTGCCACTTTTACGGGAAAAACGGTGCGACGTCGTGGCTTTACGTTCATGACGACGTGATGTCACACATCAATAGAAACAAGTACAAAATGGTTGAACAGAGACTACGTAATTGATATTGAAGTGCGAGTTTTTTCTTGATAAAGGCCTTTGGCCGAAATATTGAATTAAGAGTAAAATTATCATATGTGTTTAACATTGTTCCCTATGGAGTTTAAATGAATATCATATGATATCGGTCAAATGTTAGCCTTATCAAGGTGAATATCTTATTTATACATTACACCCCTTCCCCCAATGGCACATTTTATTGTATTTTGGACAATATATTTATTAGCATTGTCTCTAAATTGTTGATAGACATTTTTGTATTAAATAATGGAGCAGAGATTCAAAAATTGGAAAAAAGTGGCCGGAAAGTAGCAGAATTTTAGACTATAACCTCAGTTAGTATGATGTTTCAGAAGTGTGAAAACAGATATTGCACAAATTTTAAGTCTTGCAAAAGATGTTTATTTATGGGGTAACCATAGCTACCCTCATGCAGGCTTCATGTAGTAGGCTATTAACTACATTACTGAAAAGAAAAGTTATTTAGACCAGATAGGTCACATTTCCTACTATCTGCATATTGCTTTACAGTAACTAAATTAAAAGCACCAAACTGACAATAAGTTTAAATGACTTACGCTTACGTAATTGTTATATACGTTACTTACATTCAAATATATTACTATTATTTACTTGGCCATGGGCTGCCTAAAGACTTGTGGAGGGAGATTTTGTGCATAGAGATTTTCTTAGCTACTTTATATATTATAAAATGTCTGTTAGCTTTTGATGAAAATGTGCATTTACCATGCAATAGCCAAGTCTAATACGTTACCATTAGATAAAAAGGAAACTCCTAGTATAGTGTTATTATCATTTGCATCGTTTTCTTACATATCGTTATGATTGATATTTTAATTAGAAGCAGCTTAATAGCAGAATAATAATATTAATTAAGGCTCCTGAAAGTTCTGTTATATACGTTACTTTCTTTTAAAACAGTATTTTTGCCCAATGTTATGTGTATATGCGTTCAAACAGCTAGTAGGTAAAAATGAAATTGACTACCATCTTAGTGCTCAAAATTAGATAGGAAATATTGCATGTTTAAACATTTAATATGAATGAGATGCAACATCAACAAAATCATATTTGGTTTAAAGGGAAATACTTGAAAATAAAACACATAACTGCCATTAAGTATATGTTTTAGGAATCATGTAAATAGGATAATTGATACCTATTTATTATTCATAACTAAATTGTTTCAAAAAGCTTAATTGATTCTTTAAAATCTGTGTCACTACCATGTATTTGCTTCTTTTTATGCATTAAATGGCATTAAATGACATATACAAGACATTTTCTTTCACCGTCAACAGCTCAATGAATAAATAAAAAGCACGCAATAACATAGTAAGATCCATCACACATTGTAAAAGCCATCAAATATATGTATTTACAAACAGTTATTTGTTACAGCTGCTATATGTAAAACAATAAGACACAAAATATACCTTAAAACTCTTAAAGATGTAAGATATTCCGAGCAGAAGTCCAAATCAAGAAGTGAACATTAAAGAAACCTTCATGGGTGTCATATGAACAAAACTGAAGTTTGTGGAAATTGTGATGATTTCTGTCTCTGATTTAGCACCCGCCTTAGCTATCCTTGGGGTTTTAACATTTTATTATTTACAGCGTGTCCGCTTTGGAAAAAGAGGGTTATTTATGTTGGTAACGTATATAACAAAAATATAATGATCATTACTTTAATCATTGTGTTGCCTGGTTCTACACGTTTGTGAAGCAATGAAACAGGACAGCATTTATTCTAAATTACCATTTAATACTTTAGAAACAGACGCATGTCTGTTAATAAGTTGGAAAAGCTCCCCTGCATTGTAAGTATTGATTAGACTTCGATAATCAGGACAATAAGGCACAAAATATACCTTAAAACTCTAAAAGATGTAAGATATTCCAAACAGAAGACCAAATCAAGAAGTGAACATTAAAGATACCTTCATGGATGTCATATGAAACAAAACTGAAGCTTGTGGAAATTGTGATGATTTCTGTCTCTGATTTAGCACCCACCTTAGCTATCCTTGGGGTTTTAACATTTTAGAATCTACAGCGTGTCCGCTTTGGAAAAAGAGGGTTATTTATGTTGGTAACGTATATAACAAAAATATAATGATCATTACTGTAATCATTGTGTTGCCTGGTTCTACACATTTGTGAAGCAATGAAACAGGACAGCATTTATTCTAAATTACCATTTTAATACTTTAGAAACAGACCCATGTCTGTAAATAAGTTGGAAAAGCTCCCCTGCATTGTAAGTATTGATAAGACTTCGATAATCAGGACCTTGAGCGAACAACTTTCTAGAATAGGACTCGATTGATCATATATTCCAGACTGTTTGCAGACGTTTGCATTTTAGCTATACAGCTTATCAGCATACGTCATAGAATCTGCTTAAATGTGTGTTTTAATCAGCAGGACGCTTTTTAAGTTTTACACTAACAATAAGTAATTCATAACAAATGTCATTCAGTCCTTAAAACTAACTAATTGATACCCATAAAACATGTACCAACTTGTTGAACGATGCTATATTTATGGTATATTGATAGTTCATGTAATAGAAACAAAATCCATACGTATGCTACTTTCAAAGATTACTTTCAGATAGTACACTCAACAAATGCTATGCTGTATCATACTTACATATAATGCAATTGGCAATAGAGACAATGTTATCACTATCCGGGATGTATCATGATACTTTTACAAATCCAAAGAAATACATTTTCTTATGGAGACGATTGATAAAAAAGAGGGACAGACAAATTAAACATCCAAACATACTATTTGTTAAGTTTATGCATACTTTCTTAGCATAACATGTAAATCTATTACTTGTGTAAGTAATCATACTAACTATTGTGCCTTCTCTATTGTCCATATAATTATTATTTTATTAGCACAGTAGATAATTTAATGTATGCCTTTGTCTCTATACCCTGATGTGTTTACAACTCATCACTTATTTAACACACATAAAAGGAATCAACTGATAGGATTCCTGCAACAGTTTGTTTAAAATGGGGTCCAATGACTGCTATAGTATTATGATAGAACTTAACATCAGCTATATTAGCACTAATTGCTAAAACTAAGTTTGATCTTAGACTGCTGTTTTTACTCTAAGATATTGCTATTCCTATCAACATTCTGATTAATGTAAATAATCTTTTAAACGATAATTTAATGCTTCCTTGTTAAATTTGGCTTAAACATTTTCTCTCTGTTGAATTTTATAAAGTAAATTTGGTATCGTAAATAACAACTGAAGAAATCTAGATTTCTTGGATATGATCACTGCCTTGCCATGTAAAACCCATCCTTAGGGAAGGTTTTCCCAATTTCACATCAGTAATTCATTTTGAATAATCGATTCAGTTTTAAAGTTTGCATTGCTTTGACCAATGATTAGTAGGGTTAAGTTAAAATGACTATCAGTTTCATTCATCAAACAATGAAAGCCATGTTAAAAATGTGCTGAAATTAAAGTTCATAACCAGAATAAATTCAAAAGTCTACTTATGAGTTCTTATATATGCATAAATAGATGTGGCTTTAACAATTTGCATAACAGAGCCACTCTCTTAAAGAATAAATGATAACAAACACATAAGTTTCCTTAAATTTAATGTAACGTAAACAACATTTTATTTTATATATTCATAAAGAAGTGATGCTGTCTTGATTGTCAGCAAACGTCTTCTTTCTATAAGTGAAGGTGACTAGGAACTGTCACAATCATAGACTCCTGACTGACCCACTGTCCCTTTAGGAAGAGACACAGAACACAGGTATCTACAATATAATTAAAGTGAAGCAACCAGCTCTCTTCCTTGTCAAGACGGTTGCTGAACTAGAAACAAATTAGAATACAAAGGTCCGATACAAAACTCCCACAACCAATAAGAACAACAACAAACAAAGTATCCAACATTCACAAATCATTTCAGAAATTCTTAGATATTTTATCATAAATGAATCTGAATTGATAGAACTGATATGTTATTTACTTTATATATTGTGATGAGTGTAAACAGGTTCGACACAAAGATTTGGCTGCTTCTGAATAGCTTATCAGATTGTTTTGTTAAATTAAAAGAAAAAAATGTGCAAATATAAATACTATAAATTTGTTTTAGCTTTTCAGGCTGGGTTAAAAACGGAAAACGGTTGAGACAAATATATAATCATAATATAGAATTCGTTTATTGATAGTTATATATGTTACTTTAGCAAATTTGACTGAATAAGCTTAAGGGAATGTATCCTAGTTGAGATGTTGCATGAGACTTATCATTTTATAAGTTTATAAATTGCATAACATAACATAGAAAATTAGCAAACAATTTGTTTTGTTTTTTTAAGTCAAGAAGTATACTATTTCTTAAAAGAAAAAAATACAACCATTTACACAGTCTCCTAATTAGTACTGATAACTTTTTCATTTGGAACAAATGCTCTTTTTATGCCTATCAAACACAGCTCCTCCCCCTTTTTAATGAAATAAACTTTCCAGTGATGTATTATTTAAGCTATTGAGCAATATCTGTCTGTCTATCAACTTTGTTTTATACGTTACATATTGAAAATCGAACAACAAAATGATATTTTACCTCAGAAATGTTGTTAAATATTACTCTAAAGTCGGTGATATCAAAACAATTATCATAAGGCGTTTAAAAGCTAACAGAAAGAATTGCATGCTTATTTTCAAACTTAAGAGGTTCTAAACTTATATAAAGTTTCATCTATGGTCATATAATTAAACAGCTTATAACTGACAAAGTATTTATGTTAGAACGTATCTGTTTGTAGTTTTGAAATGGTCAGTTAACACTCTTTTGAATACATGCTATCCTGAAGTTAAACACATTTTGAAAATTTTGTCAAATGAAACTTTTTAACAAAATATCAATAATTTTAAGAGTATAGTTGAAAATGTAACGTAAATGACATTATAATGGACCAAAACAACTTTTAAAAACATCAATACGTGTAGAGAATAGCATGTTCTTACAGATTGCATAAATGTTTTGTTCATTTAAACATTTCAACTTCTTCTTAAATAGACTTAATTACATATTTTTGTTTTTAAGAAAATGAGGGGTAACGTATTAAACACACTGTTACAGGTATGTTTGCAAGACTTAAATTGAGTGCAATATCTGGTTTCATACTGCCTATACTATGTACTAAAGGATAAAACAAGTGAAAATTCTGCTAAAAAGGGGACATACCTAAATGCTAATTTTTGACATTTTTGAACACTGGCTCCTCTACTATAATAGCCATGCTATTAGAGCTGTCATTTCGACACCCAAACATAATGATGACTTACTAAATGTATTATAAATAAATGGTAAGTTAAGATATAACACGAGAACTTGAGCCGCGACATGTGATTTCCGACAATGTGGCAGTTTGACAAGTGTAGACTCAGACGAGTCTGTGCAGCCTCCTTTAAAGCTTAGAAACTCCAAATGATGTTCGGTCTGTAGCTTCACAGTCATAGAATATCCAAGCGACCAGCAAAGTCTCTGATCAGACTGCGCGTATGCGCAGGCTGGTCTGAGCCGTTGGTGGTCACACATACCACATTGTTGGAAATCTAGCAAATATAAATAAATGTAGCAAATCCTTTGAATAGTACAGCCACTTTCCCAGCCCCTACCTGTAACCAATAATCTAATTCCATCTAAAAATTATGATAAATGAGAAGATTTTCATTCTGAAGCAATAAACCCTTTCTGAAGGCATTTATTCCCGACAGTGTATACATTTGCAATTTATTCGTTTCACAAGACTTTGTTCTAATGTTATTTACTACAACAAAGATTCACAGTATGTAAACTGAAATGAACATCCTGTACCCGTTCCTCCTAGCTCTCGCCTTATAAACATGAATAACAGCACTCGTGCGGAAACCAGTAGTCGGAGAAATGCGTGTATTTACGAGGGTCATTTGGAAAGTTCTTAGCATGGTATCATAACTCCACAATGCATTGATAAACTATAAAATAATACAGTTTTGGAAACTAGAATTAAACGGCTATATGATGAGTTAATTTTTGTCGAAAAGGGACTTGGCGTGCACAGGCAGCGCATGCTCAAAATGAGTAGGGGTTTATATACTGGCGGAAATTTTAAGCAAAATACTTGGAAAAAAGCGCAGGAAAATTGAGGAAAATTGCAATCATTATTTGACAAATTAACGATTTGGTGCCAACTTATCTTTTATTAAAATATATTATGCGATCACTGCTTGAACGACTACCACCTTTACATTCGGAAAATGTTGACTAATAGAGAAAAAAGTAAACTTTCAAAAATGGGGTTTTTTTTCGATTTTTTTTTATAGTTTTACTATAAATTGTGTCACTACAAGAGCACGAAAAATGCCTATTGAGCTTATGGTTTGCTTTATTTGTAGCGAACAATGCATAAAAATAATTTCGTCACGCAAAAAGTGCGGTTTGTTTAGTTCTGTATTCAAGAAAATTATTCCTGATAACACTACCCCTACTTTTCAAGAAGTGGGTGGGGTAATTTTAACCCTCACATTTTGTCGATGTTATAAGAACTTCTCATGGTATCGCGTTAATCATCACAAATTTGATTGCTTTCTACTCTCAGGGTATTTTTACTTTTTTGTTTGCCACCGTTTTCAATTGAAACGAACCAAAACGTCAACGCATAGCTAAACTTACTCTGTCCTATGGGAAGATTATTAGAGTAATCTTCCCTTTGTTCTGGTTTACAAAATTTATTTTGTTTCAATACAAAGAGCAAAAAATGTGCTTGACAAATCTACTAATGCATGGCATTTTTAAACTACTGTCGTAAAAATATTTTCAAAATATGTGCATTGTGACATGCGATTTTTAGTCGAAAAAATTAGCGGATTGCTTTGCTTTCTAGACGGTTTTGGTATTGCTGTTCCGGTATTTAGTTATTAGAAACATCAAACTCGGTAACCAATTGTATAATAACAGTGCCAGATTGTGGCCTACTAAATGGTACAAAATTATCTAATTTCATGAACTATTGTTAATGTTCTGCACACTTTTCAAAAGGTAAAAAGTTATATTTTCCACTGAAGCTTTGCGTTTTCCAGTATACAAACAGTACATATATTCACAATAATATTTTTCGTGTCTGCATTATAATATCAGCATGAAATTTAAGCCATAACATAGAGGAAAGATGGCTCTTTAAAATGATACCAATCATGATAGGGTTTTTAAATCGGTTACTGAGGTAAATGACCATGCTAAGAACTATCCAAATGCCCCTCGTAGGTACATTTACACGTTTCGATTTATATTGTTAGTGATACAGACAATACACATTCGAACAAGGTAAGAAAAGCCATTTTATCTATTTTATTTCGTTTTATTCCATGATTTTAACAGTTTTCTCCTTTGCATTTTGCTTTGTTAAAAACGCCTTGCTCATAATCAGAGCCGTTCTGTGACGAAAACGAGCTTAAATGTCAGTTTGCATGGTTTTAGTGGAATTGGCAATCACATGTGTACATGATTACATGGTTGTAAGTGTAACAGTTACTAAGATCAATGGAAAAATGAATTTTAATAGGCGGGCCCTCGCAATTACAGCTGTAGCAACAACTCTCACATCACGATTCCCGACAACTGGTTACGCACGAGTGCTATAATTCATATGTATAAGGCGAGAGCTAGGAGGAACGGGTACAGGATGTTAATTTCAGTTTACATACTGTGAGATTTAAATATTTGACTGCTAATCAGATAATCAGAGTTGATTGTTAAGTACAGTCTCAGGGATGGTTTTAAAATATCCTGCATCAGGGCATATAAGAGCCATTATGTTATGGTAATTAAAGGCTTCTTTTCCAATTCAATTAAAAGGATAATCATCCATTGTAAAGAGTTGGCTACATCTTGGTTTGTATGCCTGGTTATTTACTCAAACACAGTTTATAGCTGCTTTGGGTTCCTCTTTAATTGCACGATGGCAGATCAGGCCCCGGACTCGTTGACGATGCTGACCTAAACCTTTCACCCGTGGTGCCTAGTGTTTGTCTTTGGCAGGGCTCAACATGGTGCAACTGACGGTTTTGTTTAGCTCTGTCTGACAGTGAATTAGGAGCCCTTTTTATTTCATCGCCGTTACTAGTAATTGTTTCTTTTTTTCAACTTTGCATGTGTTTTTTGTCATGGACTGATGACGATCATCTGTTCTTTTTATAATCCTCAGACTAATTAAGTTACTTTATTCCATGTTGTAAACTTAGACAGTATTTCCACATTTGAATGCTACCTAGTGAAGGCAACCCCTCCTACAGTTTATACAGATCTATTTCAAATTTCACTGGTTATCTGGTCATGAATTGAAGATGCATGTTTTCTTTATATAATTATCTGAATATTTTTATACCCCCGCAAACTTTGTTTTGTGGTGGGTGTACTGTTTTCACGTTGTCCGTCCGTTCATCCGTGCGTGCGTCCGTAACGTATTGTTTCCTTAATATCTTGAAAAGTCATTGCTGGATTTTCATCAAACCTTGCAAACATGTTCATATATGCAAGACAAATACTTTAAACAAAAATGCTAGGGCTAGGGGTCAATTCTATTAGAGTTATTTCCCTTTGTTGTTCTAAATGGCTTTTTATATAGGGTTTATTGCTATGCTATTACAGTCCATACACGAGCAGATCAACTCCTACCACAGCTTTTGATGGAACAATTTGATACTTTGCCTATACAATGTAGAACATATGCATGAAGAAGTTTGGCTTAGAAAAATTAATTTTTGACAAAATGACAGCTGTTAGAACTTAGACAATTTTTCCCTAATAAGGCTTTTGTATATGCATAGATAGTGCCTTCATATACAATGTAGACACATTGAACATATGCATGAAGGAGTTTGGTTAAAAAAATTGACAAAATGACAGCTGTTAGAACTTAGACTATTTTTCCGATATAGCTTTGATATATAAAGCTTTCAGGTGTGAACAATTTTGTGTATTTGATCTTAACAAATGTTCCAGATTGCAAGCTTTAAGATCACTTGCACAGATTCTACTGAAATCTTGTTTTCAAAACTAAGGTCTACTGGTTTGAACTATCACTTGTCGAAATGTAATTTTTTCACTTTTTATTAATATACGGGGGCATCTAATAAGCATTGCTTATTGAATTTTTTTCATTGTTACTTTTCAGGTCATAAACTTAACCATTTTAGCGTCTATATACACGGCTACCTCGTGTACGCTACTTCTACATTTTAACATAACATATTTAAGGCGCGGGGGGGGGGGGAGGGGTAATGACCTGAAGATGAGCATACGAATTTTTATCATATAACGCTGCGTCTTGGAGTGATATAATATCATGTTTTAAAATCGATAAACCACTAGTGGCTTACATTATAGTAAAATCTTAGCGTTTTCATACAAAAAGCGCGATTTTAAAGTACTTTTAGTGTCTTAATTATAAATAGAATTAATCTAGCATTCGTGCTCCTGTTTTACTGACTTTATTATTATTTGGCAAGCCTCGCATCTTATCTCTTACAAAACCTTCTGGATCTGCGCATGAATTATGTTCAGTCAGTTACTTTGCAGCAAAAGTTATTAAAGCTTTTTAAAGGTAGGCAATCCAGATATTGGCTTGCGAACATCAAATGCGCAGACCAGTCTGTGCATCCGCGCCGTCTGATCGGCGCCTTTATTATGCACACTCTTTAAAGTGTAATTGATGAACTTTCCACGATCAAAGTTTCACAATTTTATTTCAATCATTAAAACATTTTGATGATTTGAGCCTTTCTCGAGAGACACGGACTTACATGTAGTTGGCTTGCGAACAATAAATGTGCAGACCAGTCGGCGCACCAGTGCAGACTGATCAACGCATGCGTATATTATTCTCACTCCGTTAACATCTCCAGCTTTCTAGATAGATAGACGATTTTATTTCAACAGCTATGGTCATGTCAAGACGGTACGCAAAATCAGAATCTCCTGTTCGGTAAATATATATTTGTTCAAGTTTTCCTATGTTAACATTTCAGTCATCCTTAACAAAATGGTTTAAAGCATTTTTCAAGTCATCACATGTCAACAAATAGACGGAAGTCTTTTCAATCAATGCTTCCATGAGGAAAAACGTAAGCATTCCTCGCCTGACATAGTTTCAGTTGTCGTTCAATGCTGTGCATTTAAATTGTTCAACAGACCAGAAAATAACATCTCGGTCAAACAAGCACACAGCGAGGTTTAAAATGAGAATCAACCTTTGCCCTAATAAAATATAGAAACGAATCGCAACTATTCTTACTTGGTCCATATTCCTACTTTGCGCAGGGACCATTCTAGAATGGCTCTGCGCAAAGTAAGTATTCCTACTTAGCGCAACCGAATAGGAATTTATTCTTTGCCCAGAGCCATTCTAGAATGGAATCGATTCCTACTTTGCGCAGAACATATATACAACGTTTCTAAATATGGATCAATATACAATTATTGACTTATGTTGAGGTATTGAACAGTATATTTAGGTCTACTGTTCAATAACACTCCATGCCTTCCGAAACATAAGTCAACAATTATTTTATTATATGATAAATGTATGTTATGCAATTCCTGCCATTTGGACCATAAAAACCATTGACGTTACGGTTGAACCATGCGAAAGTGTATACTTGACGTTCTGACGTCACATCCGGTAAGCCATGCATTATTACCTCATGACGTGTGCTTTGCAACGTCACATCCGGCAAACCATGCGACATGTAGTTATATGAGCGGCAGTGGATAGGCATCTGAGCCAATCAGAAGATGTTTATTTATAGATTATATAATAATAAATTTTATATCACTACCACGTCACAATGATAAACATCATGTTGAACTTTGCATATACATATATTTCGTGGTCTGCTCTGTAATGATTTTTGTTTTCATTCAACAATCTGGATACAGATCAGGCCCAACGTTTTGTCTCTCTTGATCCAGATTCAGACTATGGGCCCCCAGGGGTTTTGGGGATCTGGGGAGAATGGCTTTTTATTTTCAGAGAGCTAGGGAGCACTGGTAATTATTTTAGGGAGCTAGGGAGCAAGTTCATAGTTTTGGGTATTTAGGGAGCCCTGCCAAAAAGCAAAAAAAAAAAAAAGGAACTCCTCCATTTTGTTAAAATTCGTCTGCTTCTGGTGGGGCTAGCCCCCCCCCCCCACACACACACACACCCCCTTTTAATTCTTAATGTATTTATTTTTGTACTAACATACTCATCTAGATTGATTTAGAGAGAGAAATATGGCAATTAAGTTTTCTTGTTGGTTTATTATCCTTAAAATTGTTGATTTTTAATTTGGTAATAACCTACTTTGGGACGTCCAGATTGCACCAGATCACACAATTTCTGTTAGCATTTTTCAGGGGGAGCATGCCCCTGGACTCCCTAGCAACAGTGTAACTACACAATGCTACAGGGCCACCTACCCACCTGCTATGTCATTCACTCTTTAGGTAATTAGCCCTTTTTATAGGATTTTTTTAAATAATGCTTATCAGATAAGTACTTGGTTGATTTAACTGAAGTTAAATAAGCGTATAGGCACTAATGGCTTTCACTAAAGTGTCTAAAAAATCTGGTTTATGCTGTTGGAATAAAATCAGCCCCTTTTCAAAAAAAAGAAGACCGAATGGTATGTCTCTAATTTGAAAAAAAAAAACAAATCTAGAGAATATTCTACCAGGTACAGCAACAACATTTTAAGGATGGTCTCATACTTTAATCCATATATAATGCATTGCATTGAAATAATTATATGTCATGCATTCCATGGCTTTTATGTGTCATGTATTTCATGGCAAAGACCTGTCTTTACATGTATATTAGGCAAAATATTAAGTGATCATTAAGTCATGCGCAGCCATTCCACCAAAATTACCCATATTTGAAAATACCATGTCTCCACTATTTCCATTCGTATTCCTGCTTAATATGCTTGAATTTTCTAAAATATCATACAATTCCACAGTGCCCAAGCATTGGCTGGTAATTTAAAACAAATCTGAACAGCATCAAAGTGTTTATTTTTAAATATGTATTGATCAATGTTGCAAATAGCCACATTTGGTATATTTATTTAATGTATTTAAAGGGCGTCTCATATTTCCCCCAAAATTATTTTTGTTCCTTTCAAAAGAATTCCAGAAACAACCTTATAATTGGGTCATAAGGTTTACATAAGTTATAATCATCAACAATGTATGTGTCTCCAAATATGCCTATTTACAGGTACGTGATGCTGCCAAATAAACTTGAAAATGATTAAAGAAAAACAATATAGTAAATGGAGATAGCTTGCTATTCACTGTTGCTCGAAAACAGTGCAAACAGGACAATAACCAAAATGTCACTTTTCAAAATATATGCTTCCGTAATATAACGCTTATATTTAGAAAACAAGCATCTCTGAATGTAGATAACGGTCATATTTCTTTGTATGGTGGTTTCTTTGAAATAAATAAAAATGTATAACAATCAAAATCAATTGTGAGTAAAATGCAATCATGTCGCTATGCCTCGTAACATCTATTTTCCATAACAAGGCTTCAAATGCTCATTTTAAGTACACAAACGAGTACATTTCATGATAATGATACTTTAATGCATTATTTTAATTGTGTTTTTGTAAAATAAAATCTGCTAGCAGGAAAAAAAGCACGATTAATTTGGAAATTTTGTTTTGAAATATGTACTTAAAAACACCTGTCTCGTCAATTTACTCCAAAAAACGACATTGACATCAGATTAATTCCTTTTTATGGATGTTCCATCGCATTATACACAAGTTATTAAAATGCAAATGCATTTGCAATGAATATCAGTGAAGGTACATTGTAATATGCTGACATTCGGTCTGTTACGGATTATAGAGCTTTTCTTATGCCATGTTAATTGTCAATTTTATTTGATGAAGTCTTCAAATCATGTTTAATGGTATAAATAGTATCAATTTGACATTAGGTGCATCCAGGGAACTGATTTAATCAAATTACGTTAAAAACTTGTTGGAAAATTGTTACGCAAGCATAGATTTTGAGGTTTATAGTGATCACACATTTCCATGTGATATGCATATGTTTATGGATAAATCAAACGTAGTACCATGAAGTTACTACCCAGACAATTATTATATATCAATATCAAAAGCATATTGATAATGATGGATCTACAAAGAATGCCCAAAGATGTTACTGAATATAGGTATTGTGTTACGGGATATATATCTTTGAAAATATGTTGGTTGTTTCCACTATTTGTTAAAATATGTTTTAAAATGTTCAATCCCCAATGGCCAGCTTATGCAATAACTGATACTCATATAGTTCGAAAGAGTTCATAGCAGTAAGCTGAGCAATGAGAAGTTACAAGCTCGAAAAGAAAGTTAAAAAGTTGATTAGTTAACATTTAGATATATAGAGGATATTTACTTTATTGAGGTGAATACCAAATATATTTCATCGAGTTTTTTCACTATTTTATCGAGTGAAAACATCAGAATTTTCATGAGTGCGCAGCACGAATGAAAATTTCGATGTTTTCAACTCACGAGATGAAAGATATTTGGTATTTACTAATAAAAAGTAAATTTTCTTTTTATTTTATACTTTTTTGAAGATTTACAGTTAATCAATTTGTTAACCATGCTTCAAGCTGAATCACAATAATGTAAAAGAAGACAGGAGTGTTTGTGACAGAATACCTGGATCAATCTACATGATCTATAGCCATCACGACTTACAGATAAAAAGAAATTTATTCAGAGTCAAAGTGCGAGACAAGTGACGTCATAAGCGACGTCATAACTTGTTGAAGACGTTGCGTAGTATAGGCCTCACTCACTGAAGCGGGAGGTGTCGAAAATTAAAAATCGAAAAATTTCAGCAAATCTGAATTATTTTGGTACCAAAATGTTCCTCGTGTTCTAACTAAGAAAATGACTACCCACACTTGATGTTTTTGTTCACAAATAAGAAAGTTATAGGCGTTTGAACTTTCGAAGTGAGCTGCATTAAGTGAATGGAAAATTCAGAGGTGATCCAAAAAACGCTACAGTAAAAATATAGGCTGATATCAATCACTAGTGATAGTGATTGATATCATATCATTTCACTAGTGATTGATATCACTTTTATTTGTTATTGATATGCATTGATTTCACTGCTAAGAATAAAATAAATGGCTTTATAAAAGCCCAGAATAAACAGTAATGAAATGTTGTTATGAAGCTTAAGTGTTACTTTTGCATGAACCGATTCATACACATGTGTCTATGTTCCATAACAAAGACAAATTCCGGCCACTTGATTTACTGCCGTTGGAACACGACCATGGACAAACCCATTCACGAGCGCGAGCACAACGATTGTCAGCAGCTCATCACAGTCACATGGTCGATCCTGATTTGATTCAAATATCCAACCGCAAGAGGAAAGCAACGCCTACCTGTCAGTAAAGGGAAGGGTCACTGTAAACGTAACGTGTCAGTGCTCCGAAAATAGCTACTTTTGGCGTGTCATAGATCACAAATAACAGACTCTGTGTTGGGTGGTTTTAATCTCCATGTATATTCCGCAGCATATAACCTTATCGTGTGTCCTCTGTGTAGAAATTAAGACCACGTTCTTTCACTGTGCTTGCAGTATAAATCACACATTTCTTACGCAATAATTTAAGCTGACCCTATTAGATTCGCATGCCCACAAAAAACAGACAGCACTTTTAAAAGTTTGTTGCTGTCCTAGGACTCAAATAAGGAACGACATTTCATGTGAATTGTCTGCAGGTAGATGATTCATATGAAATATCAAGGTCTATTTTCTCCCTGAAATTCAAGCAATACATTGATCTTAAAAGTGTACAGTGCAATTTGTCATTATTGGCGTTTAAGGGTCAAGATCAAAGCGGTATCCTTTTCAAGCTCCAGATAAAAAGATTTTTGACACCGACTGATTTGAAATGAGCTTACTATAACTCTTTAAATGCTGGATAAGTTTTCATATTTTTGTCATCTTTATCATGTACATTTTTAAATCATCACCAGTCAGACCGTTTGATCATGTCTGATCTGGGTTCAAAGTGTTGCAAGTAAGCAATCTTTTAGTGTCACTTTCCGGACAAACTGATCTGTTAAAATTGTATGCAAAGGTAATTAGCTCCAGCAGGCAAAGTTAAATCTATTTGCGGACAAGAGATAATTATGTCACCGAGACAGTTCGAAATGTCTGTCTGAAGGTCACAATGTCCAGGAATAGATCTAATACAATAAGTGTATACGTGCTATTAGACATATAGAACACTGCAAGGTAGGCGTTTCTTTCCTGTCTCGTTATTTGTTTGACAATCCAATCAGCACCAAGGCTGTGACTTTGACGAGCGTCCGATTTATAAACATTGGTCCATCGCAAAGTCCATGGTCGTTGTCCATCCACAATAATTAAACTAAAATCGGTGGTGAAATATACCTTACGATCATAATTGATGTTAATAAAGCAGGATCCAAGTAGATTAAATAACACTGAGTCATTTCTATATACTGTTTCTTGCAATGTTGACATTGTTGATTGTATTATTTTTATTGAAAAAGGGAGTCCGCCAAATAAGCATGCTATTTTTGTCTTTTATCATTATTTCTTGCTTTAATTATTCATAGAGTCCATAAACAAGTTTCTGTTGATGTTTTATTACACCCATGTTTCAAAAAATGCACTTTTTAAATGATGGTTTAAGAAAAAAAACATTGCATCTTTTTCCGTAACAAATGTGAAATGTAAATAACCCACAAAGGTTTCCATTTCGAAACACCAGATGCAGTGTTTTTAAGAACCATGTCTTACCACTAGCCAATATGATAATCATTTTTTCTTTTGATAAACACTGATGAAAAAATAAATAAAATATGCCATGGTCTATGTTATATTTAGAGAATGCTTTGTACAAGTATTTTTTATAAACTGACGAGGGGCGGAGCCCCGAGTAAGTTTATAAAAAATACGAGTAAAAGCATTTTCTAAATGTTTTGTATCATTGTCCAACCAGAATTAAGCATTTAGATTTTCTCATCTCATAGATCCACCTTACTCATTGATATTAATCAAGCCTGACAGGCCAACCTCCTGTCCTGCTGATAAGTTAACCCTTACAATGCATTTGAAAATGTCGTCTCCTGCAGTTACTTGCTAACATTACTGACTATACTGTCTAATGTGTGTGTATATGCAAACAGTACAGCCCCAGGTCAGACCTTTCCTATCGGTCTTATCTGAATCTACACTGTTTGACAAAAATGAACTTTTGGCTTTTAAAACACTTCAGTAAACAACAATAGCAGACTAGATCGGCTGCTAAAGGTTTTATTGTCTGACCCAAAAACTTTTCCCTAGTTTATTTAATCCTTAAAGGGCTTATCATTTTATCGTCTGCTGAAATGTTTTAAAAGCCTCTGGGTCAAACAGTGAAGGTACATAATAAATTGCTGCTGATCTGGATCAACACTGTTTGCCTCTAAATTCCATTAGTCGATGTTAGCAAATATAAAGCATCAGACAACTTGAGCTTATGGCATTTAAGATGCATTTTGATAGCGTTTAAAGGGTTAACATTGTTCACTTGAAAACCTCTAAAACATGAAGAATCCAGGTCACAGACGAAATCTGACACCGTGCAATATATAAAATCATATTCTGTTAGAGCACGACTAGATTTAGACTCAATACAAACTGAATGGAAATTTAAGCTCCGCCTATTTACTAAGAAAACTGGGTTAATCAAAGCTGTTCTTTATTTAGATAAAGTCACAAAAGATCAAAGAAAAGAAACTAGATCATGATACAAGTAGTTTCATTTAGTCACAAATTGATGATGATTTTAGTGTTCAAACATTTGCAACACGGCTGATCCTGATAAAATGATATCTAGCTTGTTAGTACCTTGATTCCTTCTTTTATACGATCAAACAATAGTTTGACTGCATAGTATCAAGATAATCATAGCATTGCATATTTAAATCTAATTAACCAGGTCATATGCTCCGTAACTCTCACAAACAGGTTCCATTTTAAACATTCTGTTACTCATCAACGATACAAATGGTGTGGGTCAAATTTACACATGTTATTTTAGAGGTAATAGATATTGCCGTGACATCAAAAGCATGGTTATCAAGGCAAGTTCATTTTTCAACATTTTTCATTTTGTAATTGTATCAATTTTGGTGGAATGGCTGAAATATAGCTTCATAGTTTATAAGTCTGCGATTATAATCGTACGGAAAGATAAATAAATTTTAGGGAGAATTGGCTTATATTTTGGGGGATTTGGGGAGAAGCTGAACTATTTTAGGGATTTGGGGAGCGAAGGCAAATACTTTTAGGGAGAAGATGAAATTATTTGCAGGGATTTGGGGAGATCAATGCATTATTTTCGGCGATCAAGGGAGCACAGACCCCGCTGGGGGGGGGGGTCTCAACAAAAAAAGTGAACAGTAAAATGACTTACTTTAATACGTGTCCAAGACTCCAACTCGGTGAGCAGTTTACATGTGCAATGAAAACGCACCACTTAAAAAATGACTATATCTTTTTAAGTCTGCTTAGTGGAAAAACGGCTCGTGGACTTAAATAAGCCTGTAGTACGGCTCGTGGACTAAAATAAGCCTGTACTGGTTAACATTGGAGTTATTTGTAGCTTTTGAACTCGCCATAAAAATAGGACGGCTTTCACAGATTGAACATGAAAGTCTTTTAAGCAGAATAAGTCGAGTCTTCACTTTTTGAACACTTCTTTTTCATTTTACCCGACTGTTCTCAGTTATATTTTCCGAAATCGAAACAGAAAGTAGACAAGAACGGGATAAAAGTTTCAGATAACAGAGCTCAGTGTCCAATTCAAAATGGGAACTTTTGTTCAAGACCGGAGAGCTTAGCAAGACCATGTGCGGATCCAGAAAATTTTGTCAGAGGGGGTCCACTCTAACAACGTTTTTTTTTTTTTTTTTTTTTTTTTCTTTTTTTTTTTTTTTTTTTTTAGTTGATGAAGGGAGAGAGGATCAAAATACCACTAAAACTAAAAGCGGGCCAATATCGGCCCACCAAAATTGCGTTTCGCTGGCGGGCCGATGATGGCCCAACATTGAATGCTGGCTTGGTTCCGCCCCCTCCTCTCTGGATTCGCACATGAAGACGAGCCAGCGCACCCTCGCAAAGTGACGCGAAAAGGCTCAAACTAAAATTTTAGATAAATTGACCTTCAACATATACGTTTAACCCTTTAATGCATTATGAATAATTATGTTAAAAAATCACATTTGTACAAAGAACACAGAAACATAGGCGTAACTCCCATTACACAGTTATGCACGTGTGTAATAAAAATAGTTCCATTCAAGGGAGGCCGCCTAATGTGGTAAAAGTGAGCATCCATACCATAAGGAACTGGGAGCAAATTCTTTCCTTTAAGAGAAGTTCCCATTATGAAAAGGGACGCTATTGAATTGAATCACTGCTTGATCCTGTAGTCTCCCTTTGATGTGCGTAACTTTTTCAGCGTTCTGGCTACGCCATTGAGGAATATACCAGTGTAGGATCATACATAATCATATTACTATACGTATATGCAAACATCAGGCGGTTCTTACCAGAGCTGTCTGATCTGGGTCTGCTCTGTTTGCAAAAGTGTTATAGTAAAAGACACCGTGTATAAGCGAACATAGCGATTTCTAAATCGAGGGGCACTACTTCTCCGTTTTTAGAGAAATGTGTGAAGTGTCGATATTTCTCTGTCGTTGCTTCTAAGATATTGTCAACAAAAAATCTGTATCTATTAGCTAGGAATAACAAAAACATACTGTCTCGACAATACATGCTTTCAAGACCGTTAAGGTATAGTTTAATATTTGACAAAACAAGGGCATTATGGATTCGCTTGTCGTGTGGCTCTCTTGAAACAGGCTCTGTGTGAAGACCCTTTAAAGATCTTAGGCGTCAACTTTTCTCCTCTTGTCTTCAACACATGGGACTTAAACTCCCAAGAAAAACTTTTGAAAATTATAAATACTAAATCATTGGTCGAAAAGAAAACTAACACTATTTGGAAGAATAACCATTATCATATCCCGTGCAGTCTCAAAGTTTGTTCACCCTTTTATTGCGTTGCCAGCCCCACCAAATGGACTGATAACCGAATTAGAAAAATTATCTTATAAGTTTTTTTATGGAATTCCAGTCCCAACAGAATTTAAAGGAGAATTATAATTAAGAATATCGCTTTTGCAGGTCTCAGGATGGTAGAACTTAAATCATTTATTAAAGGTTTGAATGTCTCATGGCTTCGAAGAATACTTCATCAATGAAAACCAAATGAATGGACATACTTATCTTTAATCAACTTCCATACTCTTTTCTCCATAGGTGGTTCTTACGCGTTTTAACTAGCAGTGATTTGCAAAACCCCTTTTGGAAAGATCTAACGCATATTTTGATGGAATTCTGTAAAATTTTACCTGTTGAAAATATTGGTCAAACCCTTCACTCCCCTTAATGGCATAACGAAAACATAGGAACGAAAACATAGGACGTGGAAAAGTATTTTTTTTTAAAAAAAAAAAAAATGACATGAAAAGTGCATCATAGTAGGCTTTTATATTATTGGTCAAAATGGCGATTTTTTACACGATTGAACAATTAAAAACAATGTATAATATCAAAGGTACACTTTTAGATTATCAATATCTTTTAAACAATATACCCCAGTCATGGATAACCCAAATTAATGATAACCTCGTTTTTATCTTTGAAAGCAAAATAAATGTGGCATGTAATATCTTTGTTAAAGTTATGAAGGCCAAAAGAGGAGACCGGGGCTAGTTCGGCCCCATTTTAGAAAATATACAGCATGTAGCCTGCCTTGCTATAAAAGTCGGTATATCAAGGAACCTAAAATCTTACTGACCCATTCCAAGGCGGTGCTTCTTTTGTGGATCCTGTTTGTCTGTCATACTGTCTTGTCTGTTCCTTGCAGCCTTGTGGCCACCTGCTGGGAAAGGGCTGACTTCTTGTATCTCTTGTATGTGATGTTTTCTTATGTTTTTGTCACTTTCCGATATGGTGTCTTGGGTCATGTGTGGTATTTGATTGTATCGATTCCTGATCTTTGCCCTCTTTCTTACTTTTAATAGGTTTGCTTCATTTGTGGTTAGTTATGGTCGGGGTGAGCTTGTTTGTCTATGTTGCGGATGCGGCGGTAAATGTTTACCTAGGAAATGTTTGTTCTATTATGCAAGCATAACTAAAATGCTAAGTCCGCCCTCGCAGCGTCATTAGAAGAGACTGCAAAGACTGCTGAGAATAATACGAATATTTAAAATTACCAACTCCACTTTAAAGCCTGAATGTAGCACGATTATGTACGAACAAAGCACGGATATACTCGATCAAGCGAGGTTTGTCACGGTTTGAACACGATTTGCAAAACGATTTTCATACGATTGTTGTACGGTTCCAAGTACGGTCTAGTACGGTCTGATACGGCCTAGTACGATTAAACACGACTTTTACCCAACTTTTGTTCGAGTTATGCTCGAGGGCACCGTGAACTGATTATTTATCCCATAGACCCTAATGGTGAAACCCTAGTTTTTGACAGTTTATTCTGCATGTGGGGCATCATCATATGCCTTAAGTTCAAGCGAAAACATGAATATGGGGAAAAAGAAAGGAAAAAACCATACCTTCACCCGCTCTTTTTTCAACTATTGCATGTTGTGTAATGGCTGCCACATTTTGGGAAAACCCCGTCCTGGTTCAAATTAGAAAGCACTATTTTTACTTTTTGGTCCAGAAAAACACAATATAAATGCATCTGGTAGTAAATTACACACCATTTGAAGAAAATTAAATTTTGCATCTGCTAGAGAGAAGAAAATATTTTTACTTCAGCAATATCATCCAATTAGAAGCACAGGGTGGGTAGTCACGTGGTTTCTGTTAGGATACACTGTACGGAAAAATGGCGGACTTCTTTCCACACCGTTTTTTAAGCAAAAGTAAGTAGATATTTCTGCGTGTTTTTTCATCTTTACACAGAAAGTTATACACCATTTTCCAGCCCCCATTTTTCCCGATCTAACGATGCCAGGATATCCTCATAAAGCTTCTTACTTTGAGTACAGACTCTGTCACAAAATTTTTAGCGGCGAAGATCGGGCCTGAATTTGGAAATAAGCTGTAGGGACAACATTTGTGACAGAGTTAGTACTCAAAGTAAGAAGCTTTAAGATGCTATCCTGGTAGCGTTTGATAGGGAAAAATGTTGGCTGGAAAATGGTGTATAACTTTCTGGGTATAGATGAGAAAACATAGAGAAATCTATCTACATTCGATCAGAATGTCCGTACAGTGTATTCAAACATCCGTACAGTGTATCCAAGCAAAAACCACGTGACTACCCTAGCTGAAGCATCCATTGCCCAAATAACAGCCTCGGAGCTCCTCTCAGTTTTTGACTCAAGGGATATGTTGCTATAATTACTTCCCCGGTCCCCTCGAATTATCACACATTCGTGTTTATTTTGATATAAAATTGACTCGTTTTGATGGCTTGGCTTCACAAATTTTCGAACTTTCAAGAGAGAGAAAGTATAAAAATCGCAGATGACCATGTATAATTCGTACTTGAACCGTATTGGTCGTATGGCGATCGTATGAAACCGTATTGGTCGTATGTGGCGATCGTATAAAACCGATTGAGCTCACTCGTGGAGTGGACTTCATGTGCGGTTGTATATACGGTCTCGTACGGTCTCACACGGTCTCTCACGGTATTGTGCGATCGCTAATACGATTATACACGGACAGGGCACCCGTATCAGGTTTTTAAAAGTTTTAAAAATCATACATGGCTTTCACGGATACACTCGAATGGCCCGAGTGTAACTCGAATAAGGCCACGGTTGGTTCGGTTGTATGTACGGTTTACACGGATGGCAAACCGTATAAGCCGTGTGTTCTGTGTGAGACAGGCTTTAGCTTCACCAGCTATTTCAGAAACAGTTGCTCGTTCAAATCATAAAACACATAAGCTAACCACACATCAAGCGGGTGCGATATGTAGGTCTATTCTTATTTTTGAGCAACCATTATGCACGTATTAAATCGTACGCTGAGTCCTTTGCACGATATATGCTTTAAATTTTACACAGTTTATGAGTTAAGGATCATGTAAACGTGCGCAAAATAGCCAGTTGCTCAGGCATGAAGTTCCCAGACTTAGTCCATCCGAATAAAGCTGTGTATGGGGTTATGTTTCAAAATGCCCATATGCCCAGGTCAAACATTCACGGATCTCCTCGCCTGTTCTACTTTGGATTTAATCTCACGGATGACCCAGGCAATGCCAATTTTCGTAGTCCGATACGGATGCACTATAATTGTATGATTAAGTACTACTACGTATGATTACGGGTGTAATACGGAAAGCTACGGACCAATACGAATTTCCACGAATAATGCCGGATTGTATCCGTGGCTAATCCGGCGTTCAGTCCGTTAATGTGTGACCTGGGCAATACACACATGCAAACTTTACAATACGTACATACAACAAGCGTCACATGCAAGCATGGAATGTTTTGCGTTAAAATACGAAAGCATTCGAGTAAACACGGGAGATTGTTTGGTACTAGCTGCATAACCGCATATATAAACCATCGATGTGTTTAAACCTAGACAGAGTTCCTAAGTTGTACCTCGGCGTTGTACTGGTTACCTAAACTCCATAAAATAAGATATAAAGCAAGATTTTTGCTAATTCTAGTTCTTGTACGACAACAGAACTTTCTAAATTTTTAACCTCATGCCTTACAGCTGTTAAAACATGTAATCAAGTACTGTGAAAAGGTATATGAGAGATCTGGTAAAAATCTATTTTGGTCTATTAAAAAATCAGGTGAAATTTTAGATAAACTTAAAGCTAGAGATTTCAATGCAACCAGTTTGTCTACTTATGATTTGTTTACTCTTTACACTACTTTACCTCATAATTTAAAAAAAGATAAACTTATTGATCTTATTGAAAGAGCCTTCAATAGAGAAGGTTCTTCTAACCTTGCATGTAACGACAGAAACGCATTTTTACTTCGGAAACCCCTAAAAAATATCATGCATGGTCTTGTCAAAATGTATGTAATGCGCTGACCTTTTTGTTGGACAACATTTTTATTCGATTTGGCACCAAATTGTATTGACAAGTAGTTGAGATTCCTATGGGCACTAATTGTGCTCCCCTGGTTGCCGATTTATTCCTGTTTTGTTATGAGAGGGACTTTATGGTGCTTCTTTTTGATGATAAGCAGGCTGATATTAGTTAGGCTTTTAACACTGCATCTAGATATTTGATCGATATTTTAAACATTTATAATGTTTTTTTGACAACATGGTAAGTAAAATATACCCTTCAGAGCTCCAACTTAATAAAGCTAATACCTCTGATACCAAAGGCGTTTTTAGACTTGCATTTGTCAATTTCTAATGATATTGTTTCTACCAAAATTTATGGTAAACGTGACGATTTTAATTTTGAAATTGTCCCATTCTTAGATGGTGATGTTCCTCGCTCTACATCCTATGGAGTCTATATCTCTCAACTCATTCGTTTTGCTAGAGCATCTAGCCATGTTGCTGACTTCAACACTCGCAACAAATTGTTAACTCAGAAACGTCTTAAACAAGGCTATCGGTATCATAAACTTCGCAAAACCTTTCTATATTTTATAGACGATATTATGATTTGATATCTAAAACAAGTTGGACTTAAATCTCTTTTGTGCCAAGGACTTTCGGAACCTGAATTCTATGGTGACTTGGTGTATAGGTTGAAGAAGATTGTTGGCTCTAATACTTTTTCTGCGCAATTCATTCAAATAATTTCCCATTATAAAAAGATTGGCTATAACATTAATGTATTGCAACAGATTGCACTTGTGTTAGTAATGATACTAAATAGAGTCCTTTCTCTATTGTGCTTCCATAAAAGTATTTTTTTTTTAATTTAAATTAGAACAGTTGATATCTTAATGTATGCCTTTTGTCTTTATAGCCTAATGTGTTTACAACTCATCTATTATTTAATGCACATTAAAGGAATCAATTAACAGGATTCCTGCAACAATTTGTTTAAAATAAGGTTCTGATCAAACTTGTAATTTTTTTCACAGTAATTTGAATGTGTCCTAGTCAAATTTGGCCTAAACATTTTCTGTCTGTTGAAATTTTATAAAGTAAAAATGGTATTGTAAATTACAACTGAAGAAATCTAGATTCCTTGGATATGATCACCAGCCTTGCCATGTAAAACTTATCATTGTGAATTATTTTCCCAATTTCAACAGGAATAATTAATTTTGAATAACAGTTACCGTGTATTTCTCAATAAACTCAGACTAATGCTATATCTAGCCTGCTCGTGGATTTGAGAATGTGAAAGCATCTGCTGTAAATTCTGGTGAGACGTGTCTGTGCCATACAATAGCCTAGTTCTCTCGCATCGCTTAGACGTCGCGTCAGATGTTGGTGTTAATTTTAAAAACGTAGGGGTCCTCTCTATTGAAAATTCTCTATTTCACTTATTCCATTATACATTTTTACAAACTAAACATCAAAGAAAAGGCTATTAATTATATTTTACATTGATGAAAAACGAAAAACAAATTAAGATACAAAGAAAAAGTTATCGCTAACATGTTCCGTATAAATTGCTGATTTTTTGCATGTAGAGATGTAACAGAAATCGTTTGGCGGAGTGTTTCTAAATCCAAAAGTTTTAACTAATAATGCTTGAAATCTTGTAATTTTCCTCGCATAGCTACTTTTTGTGCTTGTCCTCACGACGACATGCGAGAAATTGGCGTTAATCGGCAAACTATTCAGAAATAGCCAACCAAGCAAAGAAACGGAGCGTGTAGAGATTTAAAGAAAACGTTGAAAACATTGGTTCTGTGTATTTATGTTGTTGTATTACTTTTTAGTGCCTCGTGTTTTTGAAATTCGAAGTATATCACAAAAATGCGTTTCTAAAATAGAATTAAAATTTGGATTTATTCTTGATTTTTTCCATATTTAGAGCAAAAATTTGTTATTTTGCTGTGTCTAGCAAAAATGTCACACTCACGCAAATGGCGTCTTCGGAAATATGAGACATTATTTCAATACTAAATGAAAAGATGTTTCTTCAAACTTATTTCTCTCAAAATAAGATATGTAAATGCGTTTTTCATCTTTTTTATGCTGTCTTTAAATTAAGAGAATTTGTTAAATATTGAATAAAATATCGCTAAAATGCTTTGTCTAGCAAAAATGTCACAGACGCCGTTTTTTTTTTACTTTGCTAATCGCGTCGTAAAAACGTTAATATTTTAGCATTATAATATGCGTAAATGCCAAAAACTTAATCGCGCATTTTCTTAAAACTTATATACTTATATACTGATGCATTAGCATAGTCTTGTAGGACACTGTCCAACATAAAGTAATATAAAATAGGTCACTGGCCAGAATTATTTCGAGAAATCTGAATATTCAGTGACCTTTACCCCTGTTTTCAGGAATATTCAGGAAATATATCACAGGAGCTTGAAATTCGATCCGTATTCACTCCTATAGCCCCTTAACCGAAAGCTCATAATGTCATTACGTAATGATGACATTTAAGCTTTTGGTTATGAGGCATATACATGTAATGTAAGGATCAAACTTCAAGCTCCTGTGTATATATTATAGCCACAGGACATACCCACTCTCCACCAAGTGACGTTGCCGCTTAAATCGATGTATTTCCAGATGTTTTGCAAAAAATTATTGTCCAAAAACTATAGAAGCTACAATTTTGAAAAAAGTATCAAATGAAAGCAAATTGATTTACGCAATAAACATTTTCATTGTAGCTTCTCGGTTTCTGTTGTTTTCGTATGGTAGTAATTTAAACGCAAACACAAATTAAAATTACAGTTTTCGGTGACGTTAACGTTAGCGTCTACGGGAATAGTGATGTTTTAAGATTTACATTCACTTTTAAATGCGATCTACTTGAGAACCAAAAGTGTAATTATTTTAATCATTTATTGTATATTGCTGCTCTCTATTTGCTCTTCATCCCTGTAAGTTTTATAAAATTTAACCCATTAAGTTTGTCATGGTATTTTTTACAAAATTCTAGAAAGGTCTTGTTTCAAGCCGCGACGTCGTAAAGTCGCAAACAACTACATGTCCCGAGACTGTACATCATATTGCTAGGTATTAGTAATAGTCAACTCATTGGAAGCCATACGATGAAAAGGGTGTGTCTGAAACTCAAATGTGACATGCTCGAATCTCAAATAAATTAATTTCTTTCTTATTTTCATTCATTTGTGTCTACATGTTTGTTTGGGCCAACACTAACTCTTGGCGATATTTTGGTCATTATCGCATTTACGCAAAAGCCTCGTGAAAATGTGGATGCTGACATACATGTATCAAGCGGTGATAGACGTCTCAATTCTACAGCTATTTATCATCTACATTCATACTTTACTCTGACGAGCCTGTACTATTACACAGACTTTCCCGAGTCGCGAGTCCTAGTTGCCGGACAATGCGATAAGTACCAAACGCTTACGTATTGGCTAATTTTAATATAAAACACGCAAAGGTGTGTGCAGCGAAGATATCCTTAAGACCTATAATCACCCTGTCTGTCCGACCGTCTGTCCATTGAAGTCTACTGCAACGAGAAAAGATTTATGTAGTTAATAAGCACCGACCGACCAATCGCATTTACTACTGAAAATAATTGTGCTTACCTGGGTATACCCTACTTTTCGTAATTCTACTCCGGAACATGTATCAATAAAACCTTTAAAAACTTAAATATATATAAACCTTAACAAACTTTTCATCTGATCATTTTACAACTGGGCATGTGTGCTTAGAAATATTAACGCAAGGAAGATCGCCTCTCTTATCTGTGAAAATCTTATTGTTTGACGTGTTTAAACAACTTTTGACGTTACAAATACGCCTGTTTGCCCATTTGATGTCTGTGTCATTGGGTTTGAACTTGGCATGGGTGCCGCCATGCCCGCCTGGTAGCTTCTGGTAATGGATGGGGTAATGTTCGTACTTTTGGTGACGTGTCCTTTCCAGTTTTTCCTTCCAAATCACCACGATTTTTCCTATGTTTTTATCCCATCAATAAAGTTATAGTTCAATATGCATACTTGCTTCTGAGAGTTTCGTCTGTTCACTAGATAGTGTCCATTTTCTTTTATTTTTCTCACACCGCTCTAAAACATGTCTACCCGCCTTGATGGTCACGTGATTTTTTTCCAAATTTCTGAATTGTGGGGATTTCCCAATCAAAATAAACAATCTTATTTTATTTAAGTATACAAAGACGTGTATTTCTTTCTAAATAATACATTTCTTTAGCATTCATTTTTGTCAGTCTCCACTCAATGCAACCAACGGCCTTCATACGGTGACCTACACCTTCAAGTGCCAGAAGAAAAATGTCTCCACCATTACATTCGTTTGTTCTTAAATAAATTGTTCACTTTTAAAAGAGAAAACTTGTAATTTGAATGAAACTTTAATTTTGAATGAAATGTATGCGATTTTCTGATTCTTCGATAAAATCAAATAATATTAAATGACTAAATTGAAAAATAGATGTTTTTTTCTTATTTTGCCTTTCATTTAATTGTCATTTTTTCACATATCTGTCTCATTTCCCCGAAATTCTTTATTATAATTAGATTAATGTTACAGCAAAATCTGCAGTGTAAAATTAGTGAATCTAATATGCAGATAAATGTTATAATTTATCTTAAAGTTGCATTTATTTTAAATATGATGGAGGAGATCCATTGTTATGGAGAAGACAGACATGTAACGGTGGAGACATTGTCGTCTTTGTTTTTTGTTTTTTTACTTTGATCTAGTAATGTTTTGTTTGAGTTTATCCCTTTTAGTAATGCATTTTTTATTTTGAAGGCTTTTGTTGCCATGTTCCTATGTATTATGACAGACTCCGGGCTTCGACGCGAGAAAACCTGTCTTCGGGGTTTGCGAACAACACAGGCGCAGACCAGCCTGCGCATCCGCGCAGTCTGATCAGCGCCTTTGTTATTCACTTTTTAGAAAGTACCATATGTAAACTTGCTACAGGTGAAATTTTCATTTTCTAGCTAGTCTCTGTAGCTGAGGAGACTGGTTTGAAACTAGCTTTGTTGGAAACCCCGAAGACAGGTTTTGTCGCGTAGGCCCGTGTTATGTGTAGGTGTTTTCACGCACCGCTTACTTGGGACGTAAAATGTTCTGTTTTTGTGTATGCTGGCTAGGCTGCGTTAGCTGTTACTTTTCCTACATTTTTCATTTGGGTCCTTTGAGATCAAGGAGCCTATTCTTGATTGTTCTGAATACATATATAGTTCTGCTGGTGTATATGCTAGGGGCGTGAACAGTGTTACTCTTTACAATTACTGCCCATTAACAGACTCAATAAAACCAAGTCTGGTATAGATTTTGTTGTTTCCAAATGACCCCTTATATATCGCATATACCGATGGCGAGACCTGGCCTTGAGGTTATAAAACTTTCTTTAAATTCATACTCAGTATCTGACGTTTGATTGGACAGATTTCCTTTGAACTAACTTTCAACCAATCAAATGTCTGAGACCGAGTCTTAGTTCCGAAAAAAAGTGCAGTATCTCGATTTGTATGTACTAAGAGATAATGCATACGAACCAATCATCTATTTGTCTCGACCCACATCAGAAATAAGGATGAGTTTGTTACCGTAAAACCTGTTTAAGCCCTCCAGTGTTGTTTTCGCCTGCCATATTGCCTTGCCTGTTCCTTGCAATCTTGTGGTCACCTGCTGGGGAAGGAATGACTTCTTATCTCTCTTGTATTTGATGTTTTCTTGCATTTTTACCATTTTCCTATATGGTGTCATAGGTCAGGTTTGGTATTTGTATCTATTCCTGATCTTTTCCTTCTTCTTTACTTTTATAACCACAGGCCCTGAATGCCATTCAAAAAAAAATCATGCGGCAATATTTTCTTTATCTTACCATGTAAGTGATCTTTCTCCTGAAAGCATGCTTGCAAAATTGCATCGCAGCAGGATATCGTTACATTGCCTAGTCAAACTGAGAATGTCTTTAACAGTCACTCTGCAAACTTTCCTCAGCCTAAAAGGTCATTCATTTCGACGACCAATATCTAGCGATTAACAGACCATAATAGGTTTTGCTTTCAATGTGTTCCTCGAATTTTAATAAAGGTCACCGATGAACTAAAACATCATAAAATACCGATTCTGAAACCAACGAATTAACTCGGTGTCTACAGTAGAACTTAGAAAATGTTTTACGAAGTTTATAATATTGAAGCAGGAACAAGGACTCGGTCATTTGCAGGGAAAAGACAACAACTTAAGTCTCAGTATACCTTAAAGTTCTGTGCATTCGTCTCCTCCGTCACACACTCCGATACACATACTTTGTGATGGAGGGGTATTGTGATGGAGGGGCACCACATTTGATTTCACGACATGAGTACATGTTTACCGTCGCATACACATAAAGATTGCTACACGTCTTTACGGTATATGTTAGCGACAACAATTGAACGGATATATAAATATATATACAGAGAGATATAATGAATCAACTGGGCCGATAGATGCTGTAAATATTTTGCCTCTAGCGAGATTCGAACAAACGACCATGGCAACTCCGCCTAGCACGACACCAGACATCGACGCTACCAACTGCGCCACTGACACATCCCCAAAAAAGGATGTTCACGAAGCGCTGATATTGACGACAACTGATGCAGTACACGTTGTATATTGGTTCCTTTTCAATGGATGGCATCTATTTAGTTCGCAAATGAAAGTCTGATGGATCCAAGGATATAAGTGAAATTAGATAAATATCAGAATTGTGGTAATATACTTTTACAAACATCATTGCTTTCGAGCTACACAAGATCAGAAACTGATGCAGTTCCATACAGTAGATAAATACAGAGGGATATAATGAATCAACTGAGCCGATATATGCTGTAAATATTTTGCCTCTAGCGAGATTCGAACCCACGACCATTGCAACTCCGCCTAGCACTACACCAGACATCGACGTTACTAACAATATAAAGTGACAATAGAATATGTACGTTGAAAACTGCTTAAAGCTGCATACTCTGTAACTATGAACATTTTTCGAAAAAAAATATTTTCTTTTTAAATCATTTGTAAAAGTAGAATAAAGTTATGTTGTCACAATAAATCTAATTTCTACAGCTGAACCAGTAATTTGTGCACATACTTTCGCTTGTAACTGACAACAATTCAAGAAGGGTTGTTGTCAGTTACAAGCGAAAGTATGTGCACAAATTACTGGTTAACCGCTTGTTCAAGCCTGCCCAGGAAAAAGTGTGGTTAGCTGAACTGACCGTCCCGCAATGACCATAGCTGTTGACTTGGGACGTAAAGCAACAAAACCAACCAACCAATCTACAGCTGAAAACTGCATGGAAAAGTGAATTATCTTACAAAAACAGGTGTTTTTTCTCGTGTTTGTAATTATTTGCGTCCCTCCAATAATTCTAGACAGATAATTTTTAACATAAATGCTGTTGTTTTGGCACTAATAAGTTGTTAATTATTACGAAAAGGTAAAATGTATACCTGAATTTTAGTATTTTTACTGTGTTCTTGAAAAATAGAAACATTATTTCCAAAATGAAAAGATCAAAAGTTTCAGACTATGCAGCTTTAAAATCACCATGTATGTCTTACAAATCACCATGTAGAGCTTGCATACTTCAAGGACTTCACCAGAAAATCATGATTTTTTCAGAAATTTAATATCCGCCAAAATATAAATCCACCATATGGTCAAATATAAAAACCGCCGAATTTGTTGGCTTCATATTCAAGTGCATACAGTAGTTGTTCCTGTTGTCCCTACTGTGTGGAAGATGTGTTTTGCCTTGTTTGGCGATGTAGTTCTAAGTGTCCGTTCTAGTTTAGCAATCATCTTACTAAGGATGATGGAGCTGGTTGCTTTTCTTCATTTGTATTTTTGCTGCCATGTAGGTGTCTGTATTCTAGCTGTACAATCATATCGCTGAGGAAATTGGCCATGTTATAAATACTGCTTTTACTAAATTTGCCATGTCATAAAAAGTGTTTAAACCGAATTTGCCATATCCTGAACTCAGTTGGTCATGTCGTGTAAAGACTTAATTTGACTGAATTGGCCATGCCATAAAGTGCTTTGAATTGATCAGTTGACCATCTCGTGAATATCAAACTTGTTTTGATTAAATGGGGAATGGCATAAAGAACTCTGTGCATCATGAAATGCGAAATTTTTGGCTAAATTAGCCATGCCATGAAACGAAATTTTTGAATAAAGTGACCATGTCATGAACAACTTGCTTTGACAAAAATGGCTATTTCATTAAGACATGTTTGATGTTAAAAGCAGACAATATTTTGATGTTGTAGTTTTTCTTAATTGATTATTTTTTATGTGTTATTTGGGGTGCATTGTTTTGGTGTTGATTTTTAGTCACCAAAACAGTTTGCTCAGAGATACTTGATAAGTGTTGTTAACAAACACTGGCAATATTACCTTGTTTAGGGGCATTCAGGTAGTCTCAGTTTACAGTTATAATGAACCTTAACATATAGTTGCGTATAAGCGGCAAAATCACTAAGCCAGAACATGATTTCAAAAATTCTTTTGGTGTCATATAATTTATAGATTGAGGCATCTTGCGAGGTTTAGCTACTTGTCGTAATGTGTATAAATACGTACTCTTTAAATTTAAAATATGTGCGCAGCTATCCATTGGAGCTAAAATACTAACACTTGTACCTCCACAACTTTTGTCACCAAAATAGTGTCTGCTTTTAACGTCTCCTGCATATATTCATGTGCATTTCAGACTAGTTTGTTTTCATGGAAGCAAACAATATGAACCCTGGGTCCATATAATTTGCAATATATGCTACGTTAGAATATAAGCCGACGACTTTTGTCGTGACTAATGGGCTAAGAGCTTAGTCTTCATCTATACCCATACTCTGTGTATGCGACCAGTGAAGGTTGTGACAAGACCGCATAGCTGCGTAGTCTTGTCTAAGTCTTGGTGGCTGTTTGCTTAAATTGATCAGAACTGAAAAATATTGAACTGGCTTTAATATTTTTGTTCTGTTATATTCTTCCCTTTTCCTATAGGCTGTCGAGATGTTAACGGTGTTTGCAAGCGGATTGGATCTACTGGGTTTTCTGCTGAGGTTCGAGCACAGCTAAGATCAAACTGTACGTGTACACAGGCCGAGAATAAAGTTATAGGAGTCAATATTAGCTGTGCAAAATAAAACAGCTGTTAACCATTGTTCATTTATGCCAGCCCACGTGATTAGGTTACTTATTCCATATGAGTAACAAGGAGGATCTTACATGAGTGCTCATGTTTTATTGAATTTGCTAAACGAGTTGAGGAAAAGAGATAAAATGCGAGGCTTACCGAGCATTTTATCCTTATTTCGCAACGAGTTTAATAAATTCAATAATACAGAAGCACAAATGTTAGATGGCACTTAAATTACTGCATTTATTGCGTGAAAACGTCAAGAATTTTTCAATCTTTTATGCAACATAATAATGGAGGTCATTACGTAACGTTACTCAATCTGTAAATCTCTAGTGGTTTATCGATTTTAATGCATGGTGTTATACCATCCCCAGAAGCGACATCATATGATAAATCATTTTTAAACATTCACGCGAAGATATTCATGCTGTGTTGATAGACACCTTGTATTTGGCATGAGCTTTTATGTAATTTCTTCGAAAGCTCTGGCGAGTATGCACTGATTTGCTCGTGTAAGTCACTTAATTTGCTATAACATGCCCCCAGATAAGAGTGCTTAACTGAAACTTATTGTCTTATTTCTCAACCTAAACATATGTTGTGGGTACTCAAAAGAACCGTCTCAATGAGACGGGTCTTTTCAGCGCCCAAACCACACGTTAAAACTGATGGATAAGAAAATAATCGCAATTTTATACTGAATCTTTTGTTGTTGTTTTTTGCTTAACTGGCCCTATGCTATAAGTATCATAATCTCGTGAGCTGGCTAATTTCTACTGCCATTGTCTGTTGTCATTCATTAAAACATCCAAAAAAGTTTAGTTTTCTTGTTCTTAAAAAATTGACAGGATGGGTTTTTAAAATATTGTGAATTATTTCTTATTGATCAGGTGAAACATTTGTTTTAGTGCTGAAAAGGACCATCTCATTGAGAACTTTTTTTTTCAAATTATTCTTTCAAGAACACAATCACTGAGAGATGTCCAGATCAGGACCGACGTTTTATTGAGCCTCATCTGGCGACATACTGCAGCATATGACAGACGTCGTCACCAGCAGACAAAGATTTAACACATTCCTTTTCTTGGTTTGATTTTGATCACCGAGTTTAGAATATACTTTTCGCCTCTGTTCCAAAAACTCATCCCGCCTTGACCTAGTTTACCATAGACGCCATTGAGAACCCCAAGCCGATAGCAACTATTATACCACCAGCCTCCTCCCCCAGCATATTCTTCACAACAGTTGGAAGAATGCGCATCATTATCACGATCATACGTGGAAAACTTGAAGTCGTCATGGTAACTCAACAGTTCCGGTATGGTTTCTTCATAACCATACGGATCAACGTTCATCCTAAAACCGGACATGACGTCATGAACGATGAAACCATCATAATGGGCGTAGTCGTGGTGATAGTTGTAAGACTCCTTAGTCAGGTGTATCTGGCTACCACCATGGGTCAGGCGATGAATCTTTTCCAAGCCTAGCCAGTGCTCTCCATCCAAATCTCCAAACCCTTGAACAAACTCTGTCCAGTTCCGCCGGAAGTTTACGTAGCCATCGATACGCCTCTGTATGACGGTCCATCCACCATTGTGCATATCACAAAACACCTTAAAAGGACATCTCCCATCTGGGGTAACTTCATAGATTCCATCTGATGTGTGTCCACGTCGTAGTAGTTCTTGACAGTCTGAAAATTGTTTAAACATTATTGGTTTTATTATTTCCTTATGATGATACATTAAAATATTAGCGAGCCTCCATGGCGAGCTAATCAAAGTATTTGCTT
The DNA here is from genome assembly GCA_964019695.1 of Loripinus fragilis. Taxonomy (NCBI): domain Eukaryota; kingdom Metazoa; phylum Mollusca; class Bivalvia; order Lucinida; family Lucinidae; genus Loripinus; species Loripinus fragilis. Next base: position 29,201,411 of record OZ026523.1, read on the forward strand.
TAACAACAGTAGAATCCACGGCAAAGATTCGGCAAGTTGGATATGAACCCCCACCACACACACACACACACACACACACACACACACACACACAGAGAGAGAGAGAGAGAGAGAGAGAGAGAGAGAGAGAGAGAGAGAGAGTATGTGTGTACGAGGTATGATCAAAAAGTTCTCAGCCTGATATGTTTTGGGGAGATTCATTGAATCAAAATCTTTGTCAGTCAGTCATTTGATCTAATTGAAGGACATTGGGTGTGTGAAAAGCATGCAGTCCTGCTTGGTTGCTTATGTAAAGCATTTTTTAAGAGCGGAGGGTGCGACACATTTGCAAAATGGAGAAATTTGAAATCAGAGTGGTTTTCAAGTACTTCTGTAAGAAAGGAATGCCTCCCAAGGAAATTCATGAAGACTTCATTGAAACCCTTGGGAAGAAGCCTCCCTCTTGTAGCACAGTGAAAAAGTTGGCAGCAGAGTTTTAGAGGGGGGAGAACGTTTAGGATGATGGATGGTCTGACCGCCCAAAGATGACACCGCTGATGAGAATGTCAAGGTCGTGCACACCCTGGTTATGTGTGATAAGAGGCGAAGCATACATTGTAGCTAGCGAAGTGGGCATACGTTTTTGGGGCAGTACAATCCTTGACAATCAATTTTTACCCGACATCTTTAGGTATATCATATGTTTTGGCAAGGTTGGTGCTGCAAATGTTGACTGATGATCAGAAAAGGACTCAGCTCAATATTTCTAGGTACCTCCTGTTTCGGTATGAAGATGAACCAGGTGATTTTATCGAGCGAGTTGTAACCCAAGATGAGACATGGGTTAACGATTTTAACCCAGCCAAAAATGCAGAGCAAACAATGGAAGCATCCTGGCTCACCCCTCCTTAGAAATTTAAGAGGGTTCATTCAGCAGGAAAAGTGATGGCATCAATCTTTTGGTATAGTCAAGGGGTGATCATGATTGATTGTCTTGAGCAAGCTCGCATGATAACAGTGCATATTATGCAGGCGAATTTAGGCGGCTACGCCAGGAAATTGCAAGAAAGAGGCATGAAAAACTGACTCGCGGTGTAACGCCCCTGCTCACGAGCCACAAGTTGCCATGACTGCTGCGACTGAATGTGGATTTGAAATTCTTCCTCATCCCCCATATTCTCCTGATATGGATTCTTCTGACATCTATCTGTTCTTAAATTCGTGGTACACAGTATGGAAGCAATGAATGCATCAGAGGCAGTAAATGAGTACTTAGAGGACCAGGAAAAGACCTTCTACTTTGAAGGGATAAGAACGCTCGAACAGAGATGGGATAAGTGCATTGCCTTGAAGGGAGATTTTATTGGAAAGCAATGGTTAAATTTTCATTTTACTGGTAGCCCTAAGTACAAGGGGCCGAGAACTTTCTAATCATCCCTCGTATGTGGCAGCTATTAATTCACTATTTGAATAAGCATGCACACCTATCAACTTAGTATTAAGTGAGGCTACAAGACCTATTTTGTTCTTAGCCTCTTTTCATATTTCGTGTATGCGAGCAGCAAAGGCTATGACGAGATTGTGCTTGTGTGCATGTTGGCTATCATGTACTCGCTCATATATCTTCATGTATTGATACCATTTAGGAGAAACAAGTGAATACGGCTATAAAATTAACAATGACCGAATAATAGTAGTAACAAGGTTGGTCGAAAATAGAAACTTATAAGAGATTAGAACAAAAAACCCGCTTAACCCTTTGTGATAAGCATTAAACTAAAATCACTGTGATGATACACTTTGAGGGAGTACGAGATAAAGCATAGTTATAATATAGTTGCTCTTCTAATGACTAGTCTTTCTCTCCACTAAAACAACCGACCAATCATAACCAACGATACAAACATACAGGTTTCCAGCAATTCTGAGTTTATATTAGTACACAAGTACCAACATACTCGACCACCGATTTAGTCTGGGGCAGACTTGATTTAGCTGTGCTCTTTACTCCGAACAGGCAGAACAGAAATCAAGTGCGCTGGAACACCTGTGCTGGCGTACGCCGGAGTACTCCATCTTCCAAGATGGTGCAGACAGAACAGTCACGTGACCTGTTCAAAAATAAAATGGCGGAGCACTGCCTACACTGCACTGAGATATTTTTCAGTCTTTCCCGATAGGTTCTGGTAATTATTCATATTGAAAAAATATGAACATTAGTAAAAGCTAGGGATTGAAATCACATGTATTTTGTCATTCTCTTTTCTTCTTCTTGGCAATCGGATTGTGTTGTTTTTTCACAATTCAAACAGTAATCGCTTGATTTACTCCGGAGTACTGCAATGGTGCCCAGTTTTGCTTGTTTTAGATGGCTGTTCTGGCGTACTCCGCGTACTCTAAAATTGCTAAATCAAGTCCGCCCATGGTAAATCTAGTTAAGCCAAGCATGCACAGTGACATAACAAGACTGTGGTGTTGTCAGTGTTCTAGATCCATTTAGTTAAACTAAAGCTCGACTATAGTTCTATCTCGAACTCACTCTTAAATTATTGATAAAATGACTACAAGAGCAAAGAAAACCACCACAAGTATAGCACCCAGGTGAACCGCATGTCTAGATCTCGGAGGGTGTTGGCTATCGGAGGTAAACATTGAGATCATGGATGGATAGGGTCTGTATTTATCCATTTTTATTTCATATGGAAAGATTCTTGGGGACGAATGCAGCAAACATGTTGCTTCTATATTGAGTGATGAGGACTCTGAATCTGTTAAATGCTTTTGATCCATGTCCGTAGGATTCAGGGTGACTTTTCAAACGGCGAATGTAAATTTTTCAATGAAAAAAGGCTAGTGGTTTGATCATAGCTGGACTTATATCAACCTTTGACACTAATTGCTTGTGCCGCTACCATTCTATATCATTCTCCTGCATGGCTTGTAAGTTGCATGTCCAAAACTGCTATTAAATCATCAAATTTTGAAAATCGCTTACGTTGCTATCATGTTGATGGTCAGCAAAATGTTCAGAGGACTTACCTCCGAATAGAACGCTATCCATAAACATGACACCATCGTCATAAAATTGCAAATAAATAAGTGTTGTACACGTGTTTGAATTATATTGGACTGATACATTTTAAAGAAAGGTTAAACATTGCAGCGGTAGTTATGAATCAAGAAAAAATAAAATAATACATCTGAATATTAACTGATGAATTCGAAATATTCGTTCAAATCACTGTATTTCCGAATTCAAATGCGATTTAAACTAAAAAAATCAGTTTAAAACATGCACTGCTTTCAGAATTCTTGTCATTCTATATACTATCGGCTTATCTGTTGATTTTATTTCTTAATGCGGTTCATTATGATATAAAACCATCTCAAAGCAGACCATGTGCAGCCCAAAACTCCTTGGTTTACCTCCGATAGCCAACACCCTCCGAGATTTAGACATGCGGTTTACCTGGGTGTATAGGCTATCTTTCAGCACTAAACTAAATTGGGTTGTCATCTGCTGACTGAAAGTACAGACGCTCTTTGAACGCTATTTCAAACGAAATTGGTGATCTATTAAATGCCACACCTACCTGAGTGGATCATTTAATGTTGTGTCTCCATGAGACAATAATATAGGTAATTTTCACAGAAAAGGTTATATCATGCTACACCGCTTAACAGGTGCTACCATACAGACTGCAAACATAGTCAATTATTATTGCCATCATTCAAGAGTATGGCAATAATGGGCCACAAATTAACTCTTTGCATGCTATTTTTTTTCAAGATTATGTTGTCGTCTGCTGGCTTTTTCAACTTTTTCAAAAAAAACTTCGTTCAGGAACACTATCAGGTTGTACAAAATGATTTGATCCAGATCAAGACAGACGTTCTGTCGGTCCTGATCTTATTCCAAACTGTTTGCAAATGTTTAAAGCAGACGACACAAGTCGCCGCTAGCGATGAATGAGTTTAAGGCCCCAAAGGCCCTCTCGGGAGGGTGTACCTGTCCCATTGTTCCCTGAAATAAATTGGCTTGTTCCCCTGTTCCCCAAAATTTCGAAAATTGGTTTTCTTATGTTCCTTGTTCCCCAATATTGTCAATGTTCCCCTCAAAATTTGACCTTTCTCTCTCTGTTTCCTAACCCCTGGGAGGGCATCAACTTAAAGAAAAAATAGACGAAATATTCACTCACCCTTCGGAGTCACAAGCGTTTCTATTCTCAGCACCTCTGGGACGTCATCATATGTTTTGGAACCAGCAAGCTCTTTCAAGACAGCGACTTGTTCTTCAAGATATGCTAAACGCTCATAAGTTGACTTGCGGTTCTCGGAGATACTGTCGTCTGTCGCCTTTTCACAAATGAATGGCTCGGCAGAAGTCGACACCATGAAGGATGCAAGAATCACGGCATAAAGCATGATGAAAGTTTACGTTATAAATATACAAACTCTTATATTTTTTCAATGGACACATCAAGTATGTATTCCGGGTCTTTCGAAAAGAGCAGTTCTATCTTTTAAGGCCAAGATAAGATAAAAGCATGCCAATGTAAATTTGCATGTCTTATTATCTCTTAATCAAATTGGAAGTCCCAATGATTTTTAGGTTGATAATAACATACTTCGGAACGCACAGAATGCACCAACTCGCACCATTTTTATCAAATGTTTTCGGGGGAGCATGTCCCAGGACTCCCCTAGTACGAGTGTGCATCTACATCCTTACAGAGCTACCTATGCGCCTGGTATGTAGTTATCTCTCTAGTTATTTAGATGATTTTTATTAAAACGTTGAAGAATGCTGATCAGATGTATAAGTACTTGATGAAACTGAAATTAAAAATGCGTATAGGGCCTAATAGCAATTGTAAAAGACTTTTCATAATGATTTCACTTTGTCTGAAAAAAATCTAGTTTAAAGCTGTTGGGAAAATACGCTCCCCACCCCCAATATCCCCCTACCACCAGAAAAAACAAAACCTCTGTCAAATCAAATCTAAAGAGCATTCCTCCATGCCTACTCTACCAGGTACATCAATAGAATTTTAAGGATGACCCCATACTTTGAGCTATTTATCATGATTTCAATAAAATAATTATTTTTTTTTCCGTGGCTAAGTCATGTCTCTACATGTATAACGCAAACTATTAAGTGAACATTAAGTCATGCGTTCGTATATAGCTTCATAGTTTTTTAAGTTTGTGAATTTAATCCTTCGGGAAGAAAATAATACATTTTAGGGAATTTGGCTTATATTGCTTGGGGATTTGGGGAGAAGCTGAACTAATTTTAGGGATTTGGGGAGCAAAGGCAAAACATTTTCAGGAAGCTAAGCCTTTTTTTCAGGAGTTTGGGGAGATCGATGCATTTTTAGAGAGCAAGGGAGCACAGACACCCCTGGAGGCCTCACAGTTGACACCATCAGCTGACAATGACCTAGTTAAAATGTGTTAAAGTAAACAAGGTCAACGAGCAGTGTGAGGTATCTAAAATACGTAAGTTGTTGGCTAGCTCATAAAATGGTTGTTTGCTTTAAAACGTTTGTGTTACACACAAAAAAGCAAAAACAGTTATGTGGCACATGTGAGGACTATTTCCAAGATGGCTACCTACTTGAAGTCATAAGTCACGTGTTCCCTAACCCTGATAAATGCGAACGAGTATTTTAAGGTACCTAACCCGTGAATTAACAGCAAAAGAACCAAGGTTTGTAACTGTAAAATACGTGCAGCATGGTATTCGTTAAAAGGGGCCTGTGGTCGAAATTTTAACATTCTTTCGGTTGCTGAATATGATTTTTTCCGATTGCATCCAGTGCAGACACTGCTGTGACATTATTACCATATTACACTTTTTCAAGCCCCATTCCTAGGTCGTCAGGAATATTTCAAACACGTATACATTCTCGGGTCACTAATGGCCCTCCAGCGAAACGCCATAGAAATGGCATTTCGATGGCGGGCCGACAGTGATCCGTTTTATATGTTTACTGGGAAGTTAGTTGCAATTCACGTCATTTCACCAAAGCACACTAAAAAGAGGGACGTCGATGAAGGTTCAGGTTATAATTTAGGCCCCTAGTCCTACTATAGTATAGCTGTACATGTGGACCCTGGCAATTTTTCCCGCTGATTTTTTTTTCAAAATCAAAATTTTCGAAAAAAAAAATCAGGAATACGATCAGAGTGCCAAACATTTTTTTAAATCAAAATTTTAGAAAAATTCTTTCAGGAATACGATCAGAGTGCCAAACAGTTTAGATCCAGATTAGGCCCGACGTTTTGCCGGGCCTGATCTGGGTCCAAACTGTTTGGAAAAGTTATCAGCAGACGACACTAGGATATAAAGATCAAAAACCCATTTTGATTGTCTATTTCTTAATAAGACTCCTTTTGTTTAAGGCGAGGCAGGATTCGACAAAGTGGGGTTTAATTAATAACTTAAAAATACGTAGGTCAAGTGACACTTATATATAGTTCTCCAACTCCAAATAGGTCGGATAAGAGTTTTTACATGGCACGATATACATGAACAAAACACGGTGGCAAGTGCGTGTTAAACTCGCGTTAAAATCTATTTTAAAAGGGCGTCCACTTGAGTGGTATCTTGATACTGAAAGCAATATCGTTTGCGTTTATTGTGTCATCAATACATGCTAGACCCGTAAAACCTATTGAGGCCTTTTTGGGGAAACAGGAAAAACGTTGAGAACCAGATCAGGCGCCGTAGAACGCGACATCTGATCTGGTTCTGCACTGTTTACTTGCAAATTATTCTACAAAAATCAATTAAAATGTAAAGTACCACACAATAACTAACCCATTAAATTGGAAATGGACACATCTAATTGATAAGAGTGGGAAATTCCATTCATCATAAATGGGTAAGATCAAGGTGAACGAACATTTGCTGCCAAGTAACGCACAAATTATCCTCCAGTATCTAACCAAGAGGAATCTTGGGTCCTGTAGCGCTTACATAAAAAGAAGTGAGTATATATGACCAGAAAATGCCACAAACAAATCATCTCCAGGAAGAGGAACAGAACAAAAACACAATAATAGCAACACGACAGAAACAACACAATTGAGCCGCGACATGAGATTTCCATCAATGTGGTATGTGCGACCAGCAAAGGCTCAGACCAGCCTGCGCATACGTTATTCGGAGGCTCTCAAATACTGACAAAATTTGAACACGCTGGTTTTAGACGAAATTGCCGTCTACCCCTTTATATGCTGGAAAAGAGAGTTCCATCTTAAACCATGCAGCGAATTTGGTTGTGGTCATGTTTCTGATCTCTTGCGCATATCTAACTTTTTTCGCTATGAATCTTATCAAATTTCAGGGTACGACTTACAACGTTTTAAGTCTAAAGTTTTTAAGAAAACGGGGGATT